>PVIJ01003984.1:0-125181 GCA_004024925.1 Scalopus aquaticus | reverse complement strand
CTTATAACAGGACTATAGGGAGGCAGGGTGGGAGAGAGACAATCAGTGGGGGGGGAGGGAGGGAGGAAGGAGCCGGAGGGAGGGAAGGGAAAGGGCACAAAATGGAATAGAAAAGAACACAAGGGACCATGGAGATGGATCACGGGTGAATTGGTGGTGGGCTACCCAAGGGGAATGCAAAATGTAAAAGACATAAATAACAATAAAAATATATATTATATAAAAAAAATTAATTTCTTAGAAGTAATTACAAAGTAGATATGATACTTCTTTCCTTTTCTTAGCATTTGTGTCAATACTTATTGCTCAAAGCACAACTCAGATGTCATCCCATTTTCAGCATGTCATTGCGCATAGTTAAAGGTCATTCCTTCTATTATCCCATCTGTGTCAAAAGCGAATGGGAAAAAACACCTCCAAAGCAATGGTTATACCCCCCAAACAGTTCAAGCTTAGTTCGAATATTAATGATATCTTAAGAAGAAAATATCTTGGAGATTCATTTAAGTTGATGAGACTATACTCAGGTATTCTTTTGGAAAATTGGCTATTCTAATAGAACCAAATCTCCACAAGGGGGCAGTTCTTAAGATCAATATTTACTTTTTGTACAAATTTTATATTTTAATGAATGGAAGTTGCATTGTGAGTTGTCCTAACTTTTTATCTAAGTAACTGTTTAACATTATTACTACATTAATTCATTTCACTACTAGAAATCAAAGGTCAGCATCAGCGTATTCACTTATACAATAAATCGTTTACCACGTTTTACAATCACTACATCATTTCACAAGCAGAGAAACTGAGTTATTAAAAATCAAGTGACTGTTCCCACTAAAATAAAGATAAACTCAAACCTTCCGCCAAGAGTTGTCTTTTCTCTGAGAATAAACACACACATTGATCCCCAGTTCCCATCAACTACAGTTCTCTTTGGCTGTACACAGTGGGAGCAGTTTATAATTCCCAACCTACTGATTTGGAGTTCCCATGCCCCAATGTATTTGCCTTGTATTTATAGTTTTTCCCCCATTGTGCTTTTGATAGGTAATTGTAATTACCTACACCTGTTTTAACAGGTAAAACAGGTTTTCATATTGAGTTTTTTAAACCTCGTTCTAAATTGTCTTCCACATATTTGAGGTTCTTTCTTTAGCAAACTACTAAAATGTAAACATAGGGGGTTTTATTAGCTTTTCACTTTAATAGGTAGCAATTTCTCAACACTGGAAAGTCCCTGGTTACTGAAAGGAAGTATGCTTGTCTCAAGATTTAGTTTCTTTGCACATAATGAGGAAAAAGTGAAACGGCTGAGAAATAAATGAAGAAAGTTTGTGTCAGATGGCAGTGAGTATAGGCTGAAACAAACAAAATATGAAACTTGACACTTTGCAGGTAAAATAGAAAGCAGGTAAAAATAGAAAGTCTGTAACAGAAATAGTTTATTTAAAAAGTGGGAAAGAAGAAGAAAGAAAGCTGATATGAGGAAAAGCCAAGTACTGTACTGGGGTGAGCAATAAAGCTTAGGTGACCAACATTGATTTTCCCTTCTGAATTGCATATTTTTCCTTTAAAACTGTGTTTTCAGAATTAAGGGTTTTTTCCTTCGGTCATATTTAATTTGCATGTCAATCCTTCTTGGAAAAGGTTTTCTTTTTGCTCAAAAAGAACTAGAAAGACTTCAAGTTTCTGATCTGTCATATAAGAAGCTTAGTAGTCATCACTCCAACCTAACAATTAGGAAAAAGTTGGACAAACTGAAAAATCAACAAATTTCTTATCTCTTCAGATAAATAAGGTCACAGGGCAAAGTATTGCCTCCCAAATTAGAAAGACAAGTAAATACACAGAATCAAAACTTACCTGAATAGAAACCATCAAGCAGAAACTTCCTTAGGAACCAGTGGTGAGGTAGGAAAATCTGACCTTTAATTGATGAATTACTAGAGGCTTACTGTAGACAAGCCTGAGAAAGGAAAGCTCCGAGAGACTAATAGGAACTCACAATAAAGATCAGTGAAAAGCTGACAAAGACATTGCAAGAAAAGAAAATCACAAAGCAGTATCTCTCACATAAAATGCTCAAGAAAATGTTAGCAAGTCAAATCCAAAGGTGTATAAAAAGAATTATATACCACAACAACCAAGTAGGATTTTTCCTAGCAGGTTCAGCATTTGAAAATCTGAAGCTATGTAATCTATCTTATCAACAGGCTAGTGAAGAAAAAGAAATACATGATCACATCAATAGATACCAAAAAAGCATTTAACAAAATTCTAAATTCAATTCCCAATAAACTCTTAGCAAAGAACAACTACAAAAAACCTGTAGCTAACGTGCATTTGGCATACTACCAGAAGTCCTAAATAATGCTATAAGCCTAGACAAGAAAGGGAAAAAAGAAAAAATACTGTCTTTATTTGCAGATGACATGATCATCTATGTAGAAAATCAAAAGGAATCATCAACAAAAATCTCTACTAAGTGATAATAGTATGGATGAAGGATACACATTTAATAAAGTCAGCAATCTCATTCTCAAAGACCAGCAATAAGCAAGTAGAATTTAAAATATAAAATATATCACTTACATTAGCAAATCCCCCAACTGCAACACATAGATATAAACCTAACAAAATATATACAAGCTCGATAAAAGAAAAACTATTAAACTCTGATGTTCAAAATCAAAAGAGAACTAAACAAATGGACAGTCTATAATTGTGGTTCGGAACACACAATGTTATCAATGTCAGTTCTTTTCAACATAATCTTTAGATTCAATATAATTCCTACATCTTGAGGAGAAACCTTACATGCATATTGCTGTGCAAAAAAAAGACAATCAAAAAAGGCTACATACTATATGATTCCAATTATGTGACACTCAACAAAATGCAAATCTATGGTGACACTAAAAAGATTCACAGTTGCCAGGATTTAGGGGGAGGAAAGAATGAATGAGGCTCATGAAAAATAAAACTTAATGTAAACCACAGAACTCTGAGTGATTTTGGTGTGTCAGTGTGGGTTTATATATTTTATCAAATGTACCATTCTGATGAGGGATGTTAACAGCAGTGGTTGTGTGTATGAGGGAGGGGTGTTGGCGGGGCGGGGGGACCATCAGGTAGGGGATATATAGAAATTCTCTGTATACTTTCTATTTAATTTTACTGTGAATTTAACACTACCCTAAAAATTAAGTTTATTAATTAGAGGAAAAAAAGTAGAATAACTGAAATAGAGCATGCTCTGAGACTGCCCTCTTGGGGTCATGTGTAAAAACAAAACTTTTCACTAAGAAATGACAGGGTTGGAGGACTAGGTACCCAGTAGCAATCTACTGTCCATATACCAATGACACCTACATCTTCATGAAGAAACTCTGCAAGGAAGAAAGGGACCAAAGAATGATCATCAATTAAAAACAGAGAGTTGAATAAAGAAAAAAACCACCCAGATTCTAGTGTAGAAATACTATTTCCTTTGATGAGGTTTGTTTACTTATTAAGAACTATCAGACAGCGACCATCTTTGAATAAGCGTTCCAAAAAATAAGTGGACCCTTGTGAAAAATATCATATGTATGGAATTTATGTATATATAAAATTTCTCTGAGCTTGCATTTTTGACCAAAATAACCTCAAAATTATCCTAATTCATGGAAGCATGGCCACAAAACAGATATTTGTACACCTGCGAACATAAAGCATTACTTAACACGTGGAAGCAAGCTAAAAGTCTACTGACAGACAAATGGGTACATACATCCAGTGGAATGTTTTTCATCCTCAAAAAGGAAGAAAGTTCTGTCATATGCTACAACATGGATGAAGCTTAAAAACGTATTAAGTGAAGTAAGTCAGTCAGAAAAGGACAAATGAGCCTGCTCATGTGAGGTACCTGGTTAGATTCAGAGACAGAAAGTAGAATGGTGGTTTCCAGGGACTGGGGAAAGTAGTGTGAAGGAGTTTGCTGAATGGCTACAGTTTCAGTTTCACAAAAGAAGAGTTCTGGTGTAGATGGTGATCCTGAGAACACAATGGGAATGTACTTGGCCACTGAACTGCACACTTTAAAAATGTGCAAAAATTTGGGAAAAGGTAAAAGTGACCATTAGAATGGTTACTCTTATGTTAAATACAGCTTGTTACAATTTAAAAAACAATTTTTAGAAGTGACTTCATTCATGCGAAATTCTCAAAGAAGCTATATCTAAAGGAAAGATTCATGTTTTGTGTTTTATGAACCTTAGAGACTAAAGAGGTCAAGGAGACACCATAAATGACTGTACTTGAAAACAGCTAAGTTTCACACAAATATATGGATTTTATTGACACATGATATTTTCTTAAAGTAACAAATAGAATACAATCTTAAGGGTTACTTTAGAGTTTGAAGGCAGCACGTCTGTAATAGGAGCAATCAGATTTTGTGGTACACTCTTCAGGAACTGCAGGTAAGGGGGAACCTTTGTGCTGGCTGGGAGTCATTCCGGTGTGTGCAACATCTGTGTCCGCCCTGATGCTTCTCTCCGCACATGAAAGTAATTCATAACCCCTGGCCAGTATCACCTTAGTTCTCCCCCCAAGTTTTAACATGTCATAAAAATATAGCTAGTGTCATAAAAAGTCAACATTTCAATATAAAAATTCTTTTATACAAATATAACTCATAATATAATCATTCTTAAAATACAGTCATTTATATAAGTTTGAAACATTATTAAAATAAATATTTCCTAGAGAAAATTTCATTTGTGTGACAAAATTATCAAGCAGAAGCATATAAAACTAATTCATGATTGATTCTTTTTCAGTGTGTCTCCCATTATCTTTTCCACTCATTATACACAGTATGGGGTGCATATAGCAAGCCTGAAAACACACAACATCACCCCATATATACTCAAATCTAGTCGATCTTTGGACTTCTTGTACCTCCGCCTGCACTGCCATGGCCGAAGCACCTTTCTACCTGCAGCTTCTGTAATGAGAAGGTGTACCCGTGCCAATTTACACTCATGTACTTTCCAACCATCCTTCTTCAGTTCAGTGCTGTTAGGAGTTTGTGACTTTCTGGAAGTTGGGGAAAACTGCCTCCAAGGAGCTATCCTTGCAGTCCCCTGCATGAGACTATCATAGCTCTTTTTCCAGGAAAGGGATATATTCTGATTATCTGAAGTATTAGGATTTTGGGGAAGGCGGAATGGGACTAACCCTCATTTCCAGGGCCAGGAATTTGTCTCCTGACTGATAGCTCAATGTTGCATAGTGTATATTTTGACAGGCTGTCTTTTCTTATGACTCTCACTTGCTTCTGATTCTTGGAAATAAGACAGTCAGAATGTTTAATAGACAACATAGTTTTGTTTTTATGTATCTTGGAGAAAAGAGAGCAAAAGGGACATAAGTTTATATAAACCACTGAAGTTTCCAGTTATCATTACTTAATCATATCTCTATGTAGTGCAATTATAGTTCTTCTCCAATAGTACAGATTAATGCTTTTCCCTAAACAGTAAATTGAAGAATTAAGCTGGTTGAAGTTTATAGCTACCTTTCCAATTACCAAAAAAGGGAAAGTGTCTTCAGGAAACTCTGGCTTGCAAATCTTCAAGGATTTGAAGTACCTTTCATACAATTTGACCATTGCCAGAAAGCCATTATCCAGACCCATGTGAAAGTCCTTAATTCTTCTTACAAAAAAAAAAAAAATATTCATCCTTGTTTTATGAGGCAGAAACTTTTTCTTCCACCAACTCTATGAGCGAATATCCAGTACTAACGCCTGTATTGTTCTCTAAAGCCGTGTTTCTTGCACCTCTTCTTCCGTTTCCTCCTTTAGAGCAGCAATTTTGGATCGGGACTTGTGCTTGCTGGAGTTCCGCAGGGGGAAGAGCTTCAAGCGGTCCGAGGAGCTGATGGCCTGCCGGAAGAGGCTCTTCTCGCTCAGCAGCTTCTGGATAGAATCGTACTGCCGTACTTTGTTCTCCTCTATGACCTAAGGAAGTGGCCGTTAGTAAGATCTCAGACAGAAGGCAGAGTGGACCAGAGCCAGGACAGAAACTGGAATAGGCTCAGAAAAAATAAAAACCAAAAAGACGACACAGTATCCAGAAGCTTGCAGTCTGCACAATCTCGCATATCTCGTTAATGGCTGAGTCCTCTTGCTTTATGAAGCTTATACAATAAAATTTCTACTTAGCAGCTGGAAGATTTATTTTTTTAATTAGTACAGTACTGAGCATTGTGCCTCTTCAGAGAACTTTTTAGGGTTCTCTGAAAACAAGAATGATTGCTGTTTGATCCCTTATGTATGACCTTCAAAAGGGATGTAAATCCACAGCACAACAAAATTGAACCCTTCAGTTGGGGTTTTTGAAACTGAACAGTTCCAACCTGGTGCCTGAGTTTGATATGCCTCCTTCCGTGTTCACGTTGAGCAAACCCAAGACCAAAGAATAGAAGAGCTTTACCCAACCTCCAGAGTCTGATTGTGACAGGTCAAGAGGTCATGAGTCTGCTCCCTAATTTGTCAAGCTGTCCATAATAATGGTAACAACAGTCAGGAAAGCATTTACCTTCAGGAACTTCAAAAGCTTTAACAGAAATGACATGATACATCACTAATCCTCAGAACTTCCTTATGAATAAGTCTGAGGGAATGTGTAAACAGCATTTGAAAGAATCTGTGGCAGTTTGGAAAGCAAAATGAGAAGGTGGTTCGGAGAGTCACTAAGCTGACCCCTGACTCCAAATAATGATTAGAAAAATGAAAAGAGTCTTTTGACTATCACATTAAAACCATTATCATATTGCAAGACCATCCAAGCTTATTCGGAACCTCATCTAAGGTTTAGTTATTCAAAGTATCAGGACTTCCTCTTTCTTGAACCCCCATAAAGGGGCTCAAAAATGTATAGGTATTCCAGTTTATTCATTAGCTTAGTAATAAATATGCTGTTATTTCACATTTATTGAATTCCAATCTCATAGCTCAAATCAAAGCAAGAAACTTGTGCAATTCTTTTGAATAAAGCTGCCTGACCATAGATACATGTTTTAAGGAACAACTTGCAGGCTGTTTTGATTTGCAGTAACTATCACATATGAGATTATTATCAAGACTTAAAGGAGACATGAGATCTTAAATAAATTATACACTCACCAAAAATCTTTGACATTCCAGCATTGCTTCTATCCTGTGTTCACAGAGGATTACCGTGCAATCAGCAAATGCCTGTTTTAGGGTTCGTCGAATGATTTGGTATGTTCTAGAAAAGAAAGAAAATACCACATATAATATCAAAGAACATCAGTAATATCCCTTCAAACTTGATAACATACCTTTCATCCTATCTTTAAATTACTTCCCTTTCTTTAAATACTTTAAAAAAATATTACTGATGTAGAGTCAGCCACAATCAGCTTTCACAGAGAAGATTCTACAGTTCCATAAATAAAATGACCAGATATTTTGAAGATAATTTTCACAAGTAAATGTTTTCCCATTATATAGAATCACTGTTGTGTTATAATTATTCCCTATTGCATACATGTGACAGAAAGAAAAATTATAATGATCAGATATGCTGTGCAACTAAATATTTCCTCATGTACTGACAAGGGCAAAATGTTCATGTGAAATTCCAAAATTAGTCAGAAAACAACGTAGGACTCTTAGACCAAAAAGTATGTCTTTGTGCTCAGGTCAAATAGTGACTTTATTCCTGGGTGGTTATTTCATATCTGGAATGGGGTGTCTTCCACCTATGTACATTATGGCCTAGTGGGAATTTGTGTCAATATGAAATAGGCCTCAATAATTCTGCTCCAACTGTATTATCACATTGCAAGAAGTCTGGAACTCACATTGGATCCAAATGAGCACTGGGTTCATCAAGCAGCAAGATCTTTGCCTTACTGAGAACAGATCTGGCCAAACACATCAACTGCTTGTGGCCATGGCTTAGGACATAACCCCCATCCACAAGGACAAAATCGAGCTTCCCTGGAAACTGCTCTATCACAGATCTGAGTCCAACCTACAGGAAAGAAAGAAGGGGGAACACTGTGCTTAGAAAGGGTGGTTCAGATAATACAAGGTTAAAAACACTCAAAAGACTGACAGTATAAAAAGGCACATAGAAGTTCTGAAAGTAAATTTCCTATCATCCACCCTCCTGCTATTTGGGTTTGAATGAACAAAAATCTATGTGCAATCTTTGTAACAATAGTTTTTTTTTTTAAAAATGGAATTTCCTATGTATATTAGGACTTTCTATGTATGTCATTTGCAAGTAGTGACAGTCTTACTTCTTTCCCAACTTGAACTCTTTTTATATCTTTTTCTTTCCTAATTACTCTAGCTGGAACTCCCGATATACTATGGTGAACACTAATGGTGAAAGTAGAAATTTTCATCTTGTACTTCATTTTATTTTTTATTTATTTTTTTAAAGATTTATTTATTTATACATACAGCTGGGGTACAGGCCAGAGGTGTGGAGTGGTGAGAGGCTTTACCAGAGACAGAGTGGGGAGCAGAACAGGCAGATCAGAAATACACTGCTGAGGGGAGCCGCGGGCGAGGCAGGAGAGGTCTGCCGCACCATGTGGGATTCTCCCCGGCTGGGCGTCGAACTCGCATCGCTGCTGCCGACAGCTCCACAGCCCAGCGCTTAACCGCTGCACCACCAGGGAGGCCTTGTACTTAATTTTAGAGGAAAGCTTTCAATTTTTTCGAGTATGATGTCAGCTGTGACTTGTCATATCTGGCTTTATTATGTTGAGATATGTTCCTTCTATTCTCATTTATTGGAGAGCTTTTTTAAATGATAAATGGATGTAAATCTATATCCCTTAATCATACATAGTGTTGTAAACCAACATTACCTCAATTAAAAAATATGATTTAAAAAATATATACATATTTCATAGATTGTAAGAAATTAATGCAATCACAAAGTGAAAAAAGAAACTGGAGTTAAAGCAAAGGTAGCAAGAGATTTAAAGGTGCTTAGATATTGGGGTAGAATAAGAGAGTTGTGTTCATGTCAGTAGCTTATTTTTTAAAGCTAGACAGGAAAAAATAGCTTGAAAATGCAAACAAGATACTGAACCCATTATTTCAAAATGAGACAAAAATGACCGAAGATTTAGCTCTTCCTATTTATTCAGATAAATGTGCATTGATGTTTATTTTTTGCAAAGTATTGCTAAATATTTGCTGGCTAAAGAAAGACACAGATAATTGGTTCCAGCCCCAGGGAAGTGTGGGGGTTAGTATCAGAAAGTAAGATGTACTCCCACTTAACTGTAGTGTAGGCAGAAGGAGATAATGACTTTAAGAAAACTGTCAGTAGTCAAATCATGAATTCAGAGATGGCCACCTCACTGTGTTTGTTCAGCAAATGTTAACTGTGTGCCACGATGTTCACTGCAGACAACAATCCTTTCCTTGACTGGGTTTCTCATTAAAGCACTCTCACTTGGTGAAAATTCATTAATATTTAAAAGGATTTCTGAGATTGTGGGAAAGGTAAGCACATTAATTAAACAACAGGGACTCCTCTGATGTATCCTTGGAGACACAAATATAAAACTACTTCTGGTCTATGTGGTTGAGAATGTGAATAAAGGACATCAGGCTACAGTACTCAGATGCTTTCTAGTTTCAATTTTTTAATTGTTAGTTTTAGCCTAGGAACCTTCTACAGTCTTGACCTTCTTAAAACAAAAACAAAACTTCTCACTTGCTGCCAGGTTCTCCTTTGTCATCAAAAAATCTCAAAAGGTTAGTGTACCTCTGTTATCTCCATGCCTTACACCAGAACATTTTTTCCTTCTTGAAACATATAAGAAACCACACTTTCTATGACCATTTCTCCATTTTACCACATATGGGCAACTTTTCCTCTTCTGGATGCTTGAATATTAGTCTTCACTCCCAACTCTCTAAACTCTCCTAATGAGTGCTCGTTCATTCTTAGGTATCTACTATCAGTCATGAGCAAATGATTTTTCAAATCTTTGTCTCGAGTCCTGGATATATCCTTCTTAAATCCTTGTCTTCCTTAGTAACCCTATTATAGTGACCCTAGCTCAGGCCATCATTATCTCTTAAGCATCAGACTATTAATCCCATGGAGCTGATTTGTCCCTTTAAAATACAACACCTCAGGGATCCTTTGAAAATACCCAGTGGATTATAGAGGATTATGGATGCTTTTGTGGTGGGCATGGTATGGTAACATACATTTGAAGAGAAAACATACATCTTAAATGCTATAAACCAACATTACTTCAATAAAAAATACAATTTAACATAAATACATATGTATAAAGAAAGAAAATTTAAATACAGATTGATTATATTATTCTCTGTTTGAAGTCCTATGGTAGTTCTTTTCGGGAGCGAATACAACTGAGTTCTCTCACACAGCATATAAGGCATCCAGTATTGATGGATTACTTTTGGTAGCATCAAAAAGTTTGCAGTTTCTGTATACCTTAACTGTTTCTCAAGTTTGTGCCACTGTTCAGCATTCTGAATATTCCAGATCATCATTTAGGGTAGTCAAGAACCAAGCGTTGATTATATGCGTTCAAGTTCCCCCTGTTAGACTGTCAGCTTCCTGAGGGTAAAACTTTGTGCTCCTTAGATCTGTGCCAATACTGAAACACATTATCAGTCTTGATGTCCATTTATCTGTTAGATAAATGTGTACTAAGCTTCTAGAATGCTGGCCAAACAAAACAAACACGATTTTGATGAATGACAAATCTAAACTTAAGGAAGAATGGCAAATGATAAATGAATGGGTGCTGGCTTCTTAACTCTGCCAAATGTAGAGTGTGATCTATAAGAAAAGTCACTTCACTGTCTGTGTGCCTCTGTTCATCTCTAAGACTCTATATAATCCCTTAAAATCAAATTATAAAATTAGAATTTTCTTAACAATGACAGAGATGTCAGTATTTTATTTCAGATAATTACTAGTGTTTAAAGATTTTTTTCAGTATTTTTTTTATTGTACTTCCTTTTCAAAAAATTAGCTAACATTGTTTTATGGCACTATGTGTGATTCAGAGGCATATGTCAAATGAATCATCAAGAAAAGTACTGATTAAAGAGTGGGGCTCTATTGTCAAACAGAAGTGGCTTTGAATCTGCACTCCACCACTCATTTGCTGATGGGGACAGGTATGTTACTTTATGTCTCATTACCTCACAGGTAAAGAGTGGGGGAAATAATGGTATAGAATTCAAAGGGTTGTAATGAGGATTAAATGAGATAATTTGTGGAAAGAGGTTGGCACAGAATGCGGTATTTGGTAGGTACCTAATCCATGGTAGCTATTAGTATAATTATATAGCCTAGGAAATTCCAAGGACAACGGCCTCATCATTGAAACACTAGCCTGGTATGACGACAAGCTCTCTAAGACTTCCCCTTCACAAGTTGCCTAGGGAAGAAGTTAGCAGGAAGTACTGCAATACTATTAATTTATATCATACACCTATAAGAAGGTTGAAAATTTGGTAAGTAGCATGTATTCTCCATTTAGTATCACACAAATCAAACACTCATTTTCTGAGTCCATATTAGGAAAGCTACTTTCCTGTATTATATTTTGCCCTTTCCTGTGATAATGAGATGATAGTGTATTTTTCCCCAAATGAAACTATTTCCTTCCTTCAAGTAAATAATTAAGTACCTAAATATATTTCACTGTCAATATTTTGAGAACAAAGTTTTTAAAAGTGTATGACGGTGAGACAAAGCAATCTAGAGTGTATTTCGCAAGATTCTTACTTCATTATTTCATTTATTATGAAGTATAGCCAAAAAAAACCCAAAAACTTTTACAATCATATTCATTAGAGAAAGGGCAACAGAAGTTGTTAGGACTTTAAATTCTGAAGTCAATGAACATTCAACAAATATATTACTTCCTTATTTTCTGCCATATGTGATAGGCTTTGGAGAGAAAATGGGAAGCAAAATAGATAGTTGCTTTTGAAAAGATACAAAAGTATGTTACCAACTCTATGTACTGTTAAGAACAGCTTAAATTAGCCACTGATTACTTGGATGTAAATGACTGCTTAGTCTTGTATTCCTTAATAGACTCTTAATGAGAGTGTATTAAATTCTAGGTCCTATGGCAGACCTGGGGATTCAAAGATGAATTGCTCTAGGCCCTGCCTTACAGGACCCATGGTCCAGATGGGAAGGAAAATAGTAAGTGGGAAATTACCATCCAAAGAGTTAAGTGCTATGAGGGAAAATATCTAAAAGGTAATTGCTATAGAAATAATCTAATTTAGTGATCTTTAGTAGCAGATACATACGTAAACATATTCCCAGTATGTTTTTTTCTAATATTGTCACAAACCATTTTTCAATAGATTAAAAGTATATACAACTTAGTTTGGCTATATCCAAACTATGGTGAATTAAAGATTACAGCTTAGCATTAAAAATAAAGCATCATCAATATGTAGATATACAGAATTTTAAGATGAAAGAATTTGGCAGTTTTATGCTATTCGGCTAGTAAATCACATATACTTCCCAAACTGTGATTTAGAAAGAAGCTGTTTTGTTTTGTAACATATCAAACTAAAGAAATGTACTACAGTCTATAAAGGAGCAGGCATTTTCTTCAAAATGTTGACTTTTGTTATTGTTGTACTCTGGAATGTTATTATGGGGCAAGAGTTTGCTCTAGTGAAAAGGAAGCATGAAAAAACTCAGCAAGTTGCGGTTGGACTGAACAGTTGATTAAGAGGCAGTGATAAAAATAGATACTCTCAACTCTTTTTGACAGTCCTTTCACTAATCTGCAGGTTTTCCAGGACAAATTTTTAACCCAAAAGGTCACCTTTTCTGTTATTTAGCTTCCTCACTAAAATAACTATCCAGATTATTGAATGCTTAAAGGAAGGAAATTGTTTTTTAAAAATATAAATAAGTATGAATTGATCAAATAAGAATCAAAATACAGGTAAAAGGTTTATACATTACATTGGTAATTAAAATAAAACATCTTCTAAAATTTTAACCAATTTTTATGATGCTGATTTGCTGGATATTTATTGTTACTTGGCAATAGTTGTTGACTTTATAAAGACTAACGTCTTCCTTCTCAAGTTCCACCCCCCAACCTCAACCCCCCACTACATTGTGTTTCTATTCTTCATTCTCTGAAAGCCACATCAAAGACCTTAAAATGTTCCACTCACAATTTAGTTAATGTTTTCTTTAAAACGTCTGTTTGTTGAGCAATAAGGAAACTTTGATAATGAAGATGGTCAGTCTAAGTGCATTTTATTAGGGCTATGTCAAGATGGGCACTCAATTTGTAACTGTGAAACACTCACAGGGATTTTGAAGGTCCTGGCAGAATCCACTCTGAACGGAAACAGAAAATGGGTCCTGTAAATGTAGCCTGCCACCACCCACAGCTTTGGACTTCAACCTCAAGTTTTATGGAGTAGAATTATTTATGTTCTCCCTTTCTTTAATATAATGGCTCTGTTTCAAGAACTATCAGTTTACAGCTACAATATTCTGGTAAGGAAACCAAGAATTTCACTTTACTCTCCCAAACCCCAAACTCCTCTGTATACTGACTTCAATTGTAATGAACCACCTGTTGGGTACGTAGAGTGTTATTTGGGAATTTTGATTTGGTTTTGATCCACACTTTCCCAAATGGTGTCCTAATGACTTTAAGGAATGGAGAATACCTCATCTGGATCAGGTGGCATTTTTCCTACAAGGTGCTCTTAGTCACATCCCCTAAAAGGGAATTGACTCCTGCTGAGAAAAGTGTAGCTATTTGAAAGAGCTCTTGAATAATTATCCTTCTTTCCTAAACCCATACCTCCCAGGAAATATATCATCTCAAAGCAAACTTCCTTCTTGTATTTGGAAGCCCACATAGGGAGCAGATGAGAAGGTGTGGAAAATAATCTTTTGAATCAGGAACAAACCTGGAACACTGCAGGTACCCAGGTCTATCTGAGTTCATGTCTCATTGTTACATACTAGTGGAGAAGAAGGAAAATGAATGCTGTCTCTGGAGATTAATAATTGGAGACTTACCACTGAGCAGAATAGTAGGTCTAGTCCAAATCACTGCACACTCCAGGTATATTAGGGTTCTCCATTTTAAAGTTGTACATATACACACACATACATACACAGAGGTAAGTGTGTAAAATTATTTCATCTATGAAAACCACTCTTCTGTATGGGCTGCCTTTTTCAAAGTTATTTTAATGAGCATTCTTACCTCATCTGCAACTTTCCATAATTCTTGATCATTCCATTGTTCATAGGGATCCAAGTTTTTTCTAAATGTTCCAGAAAAGATAAATACTTTCTACAGAACAAAAGAAAAACAGAAAACATAAACAACCAAAACATTTTTATATTTTCCCTTATTATTGTACAATATTTCAACCAGAAAAATATTAACATAAGCTAACAAACATCCACGTACTTGCCATCCATTTTTTATTTTAAAATCTTATATTTGCCTTGCTTATTTTTTTAAGAAATAAAATATTACAGCTACATTTGAAGCCCCTCATTAACACTTATTAAGTCCCAACAACTTTAGGTTAAAGCATTAAAATCACTGTAAATGGTGGGATATTATTTTTGTATTCCTAGCCATATTTCTTACTATAAGTAAACACAACATCAAATTAAACAGTTATATATTATCAGTCATAATTAACTCTGAACAAATTCATATTTTGTTAACATATTCTCTTTGGAGTTATTTTATAAACTTAACTTCCTAAGACACTTTGAAATTGTTTGAATTTATATCTATTCATATAAACACACCCTTTTATCTGGTCTACGAACCAAGGACACCTCTACCTACAAAAGCACATGGAAGCCCACAGGGGAAGGCCACAATGTAGAAATCAATTAAAGAGTGGAAATAAAATATTTATTTAACTTAATGAAAGTTACAGAAGGGAAAGTAGAGAGGCAGATGAGACTGATCCTGTTGAGGTGACAAAATGACAATCTAATTCTTAGTAAGGAGCATTGAGCTATATCATACTAAGACACCAGATCACCGTTCACTTGTTTTAGTCTAATAAGATTAAAAAACATTTTAAGAGAAAATCACTCTCATTAGGAAATGCTGAAGTGATAATATTTAGTTCTCTCTTCGTGCATACAGATGAACTAAAAATATTTTTTACTTTAACATTCATAATCTTTTTTCTTTTGCCTTTGATACATATCAGAGTAAGGAGAAGTAAGAACTAAATTTCTTGAAGCCTTAGTTTCACAAATTGACTAGACTAGACTGAGAGAGAATGCTGTGTGTCCATCTGATCTGTAAAGACCCACACAAGGTAAGTCGGTCTCAGATTAAAGGTTGGCAGGAGCAGCCCTGTGAGTTCACAAAGAGCCCATCATCTCTACTATCCATCCCTCTGGGCCTCGACTCAGCTTCTGTATGGTGAACGAAGAGATTAGCGTCCTCTTCCATGCAGGAGTTGGGCTAATGGGTTTTACATGGGCTCTAGTGTTTCTGCAACTTTGAAGGAAACTTACACATCCAGTGGAATGGCATAACTAAATGTTTACTTTGGTCAAATGGAATAATGCCATTATTTTGGAGGACTGTAGGTGGAGGTTAGGTATCATCATATCCAAGAAGACACCCAAATTATTAAATGCAATGTGGCTTGCAGAGATGCTGTGGTAAAGCAGTCCTGGCCTGGTGGGTAGGTAGATATATGAACAGGAACCTCATCTGAGAAGGAAATGCAACCTTTTCAAATTCACTCTACCTACAGGCTTCCCCATTTTGATATATGGCACCTTCACTTCCTCAATCTAGAAACTGGGGAATCATCCACAAGGTATCTTTCTCCCTCATCCTTCCAAACAAAATCAACCATAAATCCTGTGGATTGTTTTCCCAAAATTTATCTCAAATCCATTCACTTCTCCATCTCTACTGGCACCCCATAGTTCAAAGCACCAATCTCTTCCTGGAACACAATAAGAATCTCCTACCAAATTGATTTCTTCCCTTTCACTCTTGCTTCCCATTCAGTTCGACTTTCATTTAGCAACCAAAACAATCGCTGCAAATAGAAATTGGATCATGTCACTACCCTATTAAAAAGCCTCAGTGATCTTCTATTACATTCAGGGCTAGCAGTAGAATGCTCAATGTACAGGTATATTAGGGTATACAGATCTTACATGATTTAGCCCCTTCTGCTGCTTCTGGCTTACTTAGTTCTCTGCTCTACCCTCTTTCCTTCTCATACCAGTCGCATGGCTTTCTTTCACTTCCTCAGTGTCCTCACATATTCCATTTCTCCCTGCCTGGGAATTTAATCTATTATGTTACTCCCATGGCAAACTACATTCTTCATAGCTCATGTTAAAGTCACTTCCTCAGAGGCATCTTTCCTGATGCTGAAAATAAAAAATATGTTCCCCAAAAACATGATCTCACAAAGCTGTACTTACTTTCAGAGCTTACAGTGAATATTGAAATTATATATGCATTTGTGAGTATTTTGTTTTTAATGTCTATTTCTTCTCCTAGTCCATAACTTTGCTGTTTACCCTGCTATCAGCACACAGGTTTTGTCCCTAATACATGCTCAATAGATGTTGACTGAATAAATAATTGATCTAATGTGAAGATAAAAATTAAAAATATAAAAACATCAGAGTTCAGCAGATATTATTTTTCTCCCTTCTGGAAAAGTAATTACTACAAACCACAGTAAAGGAATAATACTAACAATCCAATATAACTTTGATCATTCTTGCAGAAAACTCACAAATGTACATCAGCCAGGTGATCAAAAACAGCATCAATGATGATGTCATCTTGAGCAAACATCCTTGATATTGAGTGATAAGAATGACATTTTGCCTCTGTGATATTCCTCACACATCACATGAAAAGGCATACAACATATATAACTGAGGAGCATTCTACAAAACACATGAACAAAATTCCTCAAAACTTTCCAGAGCATAAAAATTATGTAAAGCTTGAGAAACTGGCACAGACAAATGGAGTTTAATGAGACAGGATGATTAAACATGATGTGCCAGCTGGGATGAGTCCTGGAACAGAAAGTTAAAACCTAAGTAAATCTAAATAAAATAAGGACTTTATTAACAATACTGTGTCAATTTGGAACAGTAATTGTAAAAATACACCAACTGATATAATGTTAATATTAGTCTGGGTGAGAATTCTCAGTATTATCTTCACACTTGTTTTTGTAAATCTAAACCTATTATAAAATTTAATTTTTACTTATAATCATTATTAAATTTTTTCTAGCACATATCATTGCATAATTAGTCCCACCATACGTTACTAGCAATTGACATGTAACTACTCTTACTGTTTTTAGTGGTATTTAATTGCTAGCATCTTACCAAAAAATTGAATAATACACAATGATATATAATTCATAAAAAACTTGGATCATTCTTCATAACTGCTTGCAAAATGGTATGCCTAACTTTTTCTCTTAATAGCCCAATAATTTATATGTAACATTAATCAAATATATGGCAATATATGTTGACTAATTTTATTTAAGATATATATTCAAAATTATAAAGGAAGAAAACTTTGTTGAAATCACACAACTAGAAATCTTAGATGCAGTAGACTTTATACCATTTAGAAATTCTGTAGTTCTTTTCTTTAGAGTTTATTATCTAGCATTAAAGTAATGCCTTGATTGTTATTTTAAAGAAAAATTAATTGAATGAACTAATTCCATTCGAATTCAAGTTCATACAATTAATCAGACATTTTGTTTCTGTATAACAAAGAATATCTGGCATTCTCTTGCTTCCAGGGGTGCCAGCAGGTCTCTTAGTTTTGCCTTCTAAAGTGTTTGAAATTTCCACAAACTCATCTCTAAAGCTGAAAGGTTTGTGAAGGTCACATAAGCCCTTCCCTGGTTTACAAATGAAACAGCCATGGCCCTGAAGTTTCATGGCTTAGTAAAACTGATCATACAGTGTAAATACACTGGATCTATAAATAACAACAATCCTCTGCCTCTCTTTTAAGAAACTTCACCAACAGGAAAGTTATGATGTACAAATGCTTGACATTTATTTTAATGTTATGTAGTTCTGGTATAATGAGCAATTCTTGGGACTCAACAAGAACAAAGAGCACCATTGCTCATCACCTGACTGACTAATCTCCTCCTTGAAGTTGACTCCTCAACAACTCAACTCAGCGGAGAGGGCCCAGCCTGCATGGTGCCAGAGTTGGTCACCTGTCACTGCAACAGGCATCATGTTTTAGCCTTGAATGTCAAATTAAAAAAAAAAAAAAACAGGACTTGCTACTATAGTTATCACATATAATATAAATTAAAAAGTGGGGGCAATCCCCCTTATTCTTAAGCTTAACATTATTTTTCTCTTGAATTTATGCTCTACCCTCATTGTACTTCTCACTGTAGTCCAGACTCTGGTCACATCACAGCAGGAGATCTTAGCCCATGCCCCTGCTTCCCATTCTGATTACCTAATGTTCATTCTCCACATGAAGCCAGCAGCTGCATGCTCTTCTGCCACCCTACACCTTCCTCTTCCTAGTTCAAGAAGTCAGCTCATTCCTTACTGAGTCATTTGTCAAGTCTTCTTTCTCCTTAAATGCCCTAACATCTGGCTTCCTCATCTCTTTGCCCCCAAACCATTTTAGTTACTGTGTCTATACTTGATCATAATATTTCTGCCCGGGATACTAAATATCCTCTCCACACCTCTCTGCCCTTAATCTTTCTAAAATGTACAAACTTTATGACACTTTATTACACTTTAATCATCACCTTCTCTGTGAAACTGTCTGTACTCATTTGTTCATTCCTAGAGCATATACTTCCAATTCAATACAAAGATGACATGATCCTCTGTCCTTAAGGAACGATAAATGGTAAAAATCACTACCACAACCCAGTGTTTTGTACTTACTATGTGCCAGGAATAGCCTAAATGCTTTTAATTATATTACTTTACTTATTTAATCCTGACAAAAACTCAATGAAGTAGTTACTTCCAACACCCATTTTATAGGCATCTTGTCTAGTAAAACCCAGAGACTAACAGAGCCATAGTAAAGAGATTAAGCATTTAGTGACTCAGCATAAAGTCTAGATATATTTACTATGGAAGCTATTTTGCTATGTTGAGAGATTTAGAAACTAAGTTCTAGTCACCATGTGAGACTGGGATGTGGGAGTTGTTGGAGGGACAAGTGTAGAGTCAGGGGCAATGGGGGGAGGAAGGGAATTTAGCCTTTGAGATGTCAATGTCATTTCATGGTAAAGAAAAATCATCAGACACGAGATGCGTGGACAGAGGAAATGAGAGAGAAAAATGAGGTGGCTTTCATGGAACAGTAAGTGCAGTCTGACTGAAACTTAAAGGTGCCCGAGTGTAAAGAGTGCTGAATCTGACAGGAAAGGCTGGCTTGGAAAACCTGATTGCCAGGAATCTAAACCACAATGGTAGAATCTGGACTCTACTAAGTAAAAATGGGTGTCCTACAAGTTTTTTTTTTTTTTTGAACTTGGTAAATCACAAAGTCAAAATGCTGATTTCAGGGGGTGTAATTCTTTAAAGATTTATTTATTTATGCATACAAGCTGGGGTACAGGCCAGAGGCATGGGACGGTGAGAGGGCTCACTAGAGACAGAGTGGGGAGCAGCACAGGCAGATCGACGGAAATACACTGCTGAGGGGAGCAGTGGGCGAGGCAGAAGAAGTCTGCGCCCCACGTGGGAACCTCCCCGGCCCGGGCGTCGAACTTGCATCACGGTTGCTGACAGCTCCACAGCACAGCACTTAACCACTGCGCCACCAGGGAGGCCCTAGAAGGTGTAATTTTTGAACAACAAATAATGGAGAGACACAAAGAGGATGAAGAGAAAAGCACAGCACTGGAGTAGAGAAAATGGGAGGACACCATGACATGGCGGAAAAAGTGACACTAGGACATGGGCTGGAGTCTGTCATCGCTACTGAAAGCACTCCCTGACTGGCTGGCGCCTTTACCCATGATTACATTTTTTTAAAATTTTTTATGCATACAAGCTGGGGTGCAGGCCAGAGGCATGGGGAGACAAGAGGGTTCACCAGAGACAGAGTGGGGAGCAGAACAGGCAGATCAATGGAAACACACTGTTGAGGTGAGCAGCGGGCGAGGCAGGAGAGGTCTGCTGTGCCATGTGGGAATCTCCCCAGCTGAGTGTCGAACTCGCATCGCCGCTGCCGACAGCTCCACAGCACTGTCCCTTAACCCGCTGCGCCACTGGGGAGGCCCTACTCATGATTACATTTATCAGTTTAGCTTCTCCCTTTAATCTCTGATGTATGGCAACAAGTGTCATTTAGCATCTCATTGGAAATTCACAGGTTGGACTGGAACCTCAATACATTTTATATAATGACAGAGTCTACAGTAATTATTATAATTTTAAGCATATAAGAGCTAATAACTAGTTAATAAATCATTCAACAAAAGGAGAACTGCTATACTCCAATTCCATTCTTCAGACCTAGAGACACTATTTTGGCTCCTTCTGATATCCCAAAAAGATGTTTCAACTCTTCGTGGAAGTCCAATGTGTAGAAAGATTATTTTTAGATCAAGTGTCATTGCAAGAATGACCCTAGTCATTCCCTGAGAATAGGTTTCAAATCTATAGCTGAAGCTTTAAAAATACATTTTAAATTACTTTTTCTGTTTTTCATTAATTAATTTCTTAACAAGGTTCAAAACTAATAGGCAATTTTAAGTCCTTATGTTTGAATTGCCTAAGACAATGGGGCCGTGAGGTAAGATGTCACTATCAACCCTCTGTGTCTTCTTCACAGCTCAAAGGCTAAGTGGGGCAAATTAAAGAAGGCCCCAACTTGAAATGTACAATACCCTATTTCCCAAGACTGCTTTTTAGCTACAGGAGAAAAGAACAATTTCAAAAAAACCAACAAAAACTTGCCAAAACTAATGATATCTTGTGATTCCACAACTGATCTTGGGACCACTATGGGGGAAAGGGAACATTTCTCACCCCAAGTTCTTGTTCCATGCATCTGAAAACAAATGTCTAACTGACCCAGAGATCTCTGATGTGCCAGTGTCAGAAATCTTAGAGCTCTATGCCCTTGCAAAGTCATAAAGATGGAAGAAAGGAAAAGATGGAAAAGCAAACAAAAATAGTTCTTAGATTTTCAGTTCCTGCTTCCTTCTTTTTTTCAAGATCAAATTCCAGGGAAGGGAAAAAAACAACCTTAATTTGAACTTTCAAAGGTAAGTAAAGAAAACAAAAGCATTTCTTGATCTGGATATTAAAGACAGATGAAGAGTTTATCCTTTTTCACTTAGACACTTGCTAATGGTTGTAAAGATGTCATTGTAGAAAAATAATACATTCTGTGTAAGACATTCTTGTGATACTGGGAGACAGTCCCAGAAGCCAGGGTCACAAATACCAAGAAGAAACTACTGTAGCAAGATCACATATTTATGAAAGTATCTTTCACAGTATTTCTTGTTTATAGAAAGCTTGAAGCCAAAGAAAGGGGAAGATGACATCAAGGCAAGTTTTGAAGATATATTTCAACAGAAAGGCAAGAAAAAGAATTTTTAAAACTCCAGTCCATAGTTTCCTTCCAGATTTTATGTACTTGGGTTTTTAAATAGAACACACAATAAAACAAAAATCTCCCTAGGACATGGCAGATAAATTAATGGATTCCTATTGAAATTGAAATGCTTTTTAGAGTTTTACTCACTCTAACAGGAAGAACTGTACAACCCACAATAACACTGAGTTAAGGTTCCCTATTGTAGCTAAAATAGGAGCAGAAGATGTGAAGTCAACTGAACAACAATGCTTCTTGGACAACCAGATACTATTACATGTTCTTCAACATTGTTATGCCGCATAATGCCATCACCTTGGGATACTTGCATTCCATTTGTCTTTAGACCATCTCACAATCCCTTTTTTCTTTGTGAAGAAAGAATAGTGTTTTTCAAAAGTTAAACCATGATTAAGATTCTGGCAACATGGTAAAGTCTAGAAAAATGAGTTAAAAGCATCAATCTAGCAATTACAATATTTAGTGTCTCATGAGCTGAAAGGAACAAATATCCCATAAAGGTAATCTATCAAGAAGTACAAATTCTTTTCTCAGCCTAGATTTGTAGTCAGTCCACCTGGAGATGCTCTCAGCATTTTAATTCTGGGGTAAAAGAGAGTTGCTGGCACTATGGTAGTAGAATGGATTCAGTGCCCATTAGTACAAAGGGAACAAAGTGGTAACTAAAACAATGAATATGTCCACAGAAATGAGAGCAAATTACAGTAGAATTACAGCATATGCCTTTCAGATTTGGTCCCAGTGAAGACTTCCTTAGTGTCATTTAGATCATTTAAAACTGGAATTTTAAGCTGCTCTTTTTCACATGTATAATAAATCCTCTCACAATAACACAGATAGAATGATACCAAGCCAGTGAGGCTAGAGATCCTTTGTGACCCAAATCAAAGAGTGACATTTAAAAAGAAAATAGCTACAGTTTAATCTGACATGGTTCATTCTATCCAAAGAACAAAAAACAATCATTACACTTTCTATTTTCAATTCCACTACCTCATGCTTCCCAGTGTTTATTTCAGCAGCATCTTTTCTATTTTTCAAAGCATTTCTCAATCTGCTCAGACTACTGAAGCAGGATCTAACGAGCTGATGAAAACAAACACCCCACATTCCCACCATGAATTTTGTCTTTTGGAAAAGGGAATCTCTTTACCAAAGCTATTAATATTTCAAAACTACATGTCAGAGAATTCCAATTTTTTAGAGATAAATTTCCTCCCTAAGACTGCTTTGTAGAAAAAAAAAAAAAGACAGCAATACATAATGAACACACTGTGCAGGGGAATGAGAATTTCTTGAGTACAAGTGTTAAGTAATAGTAAATAATTTACTTAGTTGCTTTTTTCCTTGGCTAAATCTTTTCAGCTTACCTGCGGTATCACTCCAAAGGCTTTCCTCCACTGTTGCAAAGTTATCGAATCCCAAGACACACCATCTATTTGGATTTCTCCTTCAGTGTTCAACAGTCTCAAAAAAGCTGATAACAAAGTACTCTTCCCTGATCCGGTTCTGCCCAAGAGGCCCACCTAGAATATAAGCATGATGGAATTATCCCTGTGACATAAAGATACCATACTATAAATGTAAATTGGATTAAACTTCAATAAAAGTCACTGGAACTAGTTTTGAAAAAATTATCACCAGGAAAGACTATCACTCTTCTTTCAAACCTTTCTGTACACGCTCAATTCTGACCAATATTGATGTGAGGCAGAGCAACTCTGGAACAGAATATAGAAACTGAAGACAAGGAATTAAATTCCTAGTGCTGACTTCACTCATCGTTCAACTTTACTAGTGGCAAAAAGGTTGAAAATGACCACTTTGCAGTAAAGAAAACAAATATAAAATATCTGAATGCACATCACTCCTAAGAATGCTTTCAATTCAGAAGCAGTGACCTATAGCTTGATCTAATTCCAAATGTGAATAGAAGCTTGAAAATTAATGAATGATACTGTTCTAATATTTAGATGCTGTCCTTAATAAATGAAGCAAGTGCCAAGTCCAAGTCAACATAAGTTCACACAAACAAGGATAGATTCAGTGAGCTGTATATTCCCAGAGAAGACAGGTCGAACCTTAGCATTCATTACCCAAATGTCAATCATTTGAATGGTTGTCAAATAAAATTTTTACACTTACCCTGATTGGCAGGAAGAGAATTTTGGGAAGCAACAATAGAAACAGTAGCAAATAGGATATTAAGAAACAAAAATAACTATTCTTGTTACTAAAAGATAGTAAGATAGCATTAAAGTGAGAATACCATGTTCTATTAGAAGGGGAG
Organism: Scalopus aquaticus; assembly: GCA_004024925.1. Lineage (NCBI taxonomy): Eukaryota > Metazoa > Chordata > Mammalia > Eulipotyphla > Talpidae > Scalopus > Scalopus aquaticus. Next base: position 101,156 of record PVIJ01003984.1, on the reverse strand, counting down.
GTCAAGGGCTCAGGTGACCTACTGAGAGCCTCAACTCTGTGTTCTGAAGCCAACTCAGATACAGCTTACGGAAGGTACTTTAAGTAGAATAGAATATTCCTGCAGTCATTGACTGAACACTGAATAAATTACCCAGCATTTAATGGCACTGACTTGATGTTGAATTCCTCCCCTTACATTATTGGCACTTCCTTTTGATCCTTTGATCTTTTTAATAATAGAGCTGAGCAAATGGTCTTTTAGAGTACTACTTTTCACACTACCTTTGTTTTATGTTTGTTTTTCTTTTAAACCCAATCAACTGCACATCAGTACTTAAAAAAGAGTTTCTAAAAGCTTACTCTAAACTTCTATACTTATATTATCATAGACCAGTAAAAGTTTGCAAACCAAAACCAGACTATGGGTTAGGATAAACGCTTTAGAACATACAAGAAACTTTAACAATAATAAATTACTGAATACATATTTGGAATCTGATGATAAACTTTGGGTTGTTAGTAAACACTAATGATACAAGCATCTTTCTATTCATCACATGAGATCTATAATGAGACGTTCACAAATGTGTGTTCTCCGAAATAACTGAAAAAAAATCAGATAAACTCAATAGTATATACAACAAAGTTGTATAAAAGGTTTTTCATATTACTAATCACATCTGGTATTATGTTATTCAATTTTTCCTTGGTCATTGCTTATGTTTATTCCAAGAATACAAGTTCAACAAAAGCAGGGTAGCCTATCTTGTTTTCCATTGAATTCTCAGCACTTAAGAATAGTGATCAGCTCATATAAACTACTCAGAAAATACAGAATTTTCTTTGACTGACTGACGAATGGTCAATTTAAAGTATGACTGGAGAAATGGATGGATGGATGGATTGGATGTATGAATGATGAATAGGAAGGAAGGGAGGGAGGGAAGGGAGAAGGAACAATTTTGATCAATTACCAGATCAGCTCCTAATTAACAATCTTGTTGGATTTCATATGCACACTTCCATTTCTGAATCACTTTATAGTGCACAAACACATATACGTTATATTTTTCAAACATAACAGTAAAGCTTTATATATACAATATGAATATGTACTGTGCAGGCAAGGAAGGGAAGAAGACAAGGGAAGTTCAATGAAGAAGTGATTTGCTCTAAAGTCATGTCAAGAATTTGAGATTAAAAAAAAAAAGGTGGCTTGAGATCAAATTTGTATTATTAACCAGGGTCCAAAGGATTAGGTTAAATAATCATGTTCCTTTTCCTTAAGAAGCAAATACTGAACTTTTTAGAGAACTCGGTTTTATGTTGGGATAAAACTCGGTTGAAAGGCAAGTTGTAAATATTTTGTTTAACTTCAAAGATTTATGTACTGCTTTGGTTTCCTTATATGATTAAACTTCAGGTAATGCATAATGTCTGTTACATTTTTCAACAGCAGAGAATCTTATTGGTTTGTACCTAACAAAGTTTTCTTGTTTATATAGTTGGCACATAATACTTATTTTTGGGATTTGTTTTTCCAGACTTCTCAGTGGTCTGTTGAACAAGGCCAGAGTACTTCCACAAATAAGCTTTTAATATATATTCTAATTCCAAGTCAGTGTTTTCTAGTAACTTCAATGTACTTCCTTTCTGAGAATTTTGGATCAAGATAAATCAAAATATGATGTGGAAAGTTAAACAGTGTTGAGTTTGGTGCTACTTGTAATTGCATTGTACCATGAATAGAACACCCTTAGTACATTCTTGTCAGAGTGCTTATTTACCATTTTAATACTGCAACAGATTGAAACCTGTTGTAATTATTTTCATTTCTTTGTGGTCTCTAGAAATCAAGATGCCAAGTCAAATTAAATTTTATTTAAATTAAATGAATTTATCAAAGTGATAAAAACACTACCTTTTATATTCTGGTGTATCTGTTTGTTATTAATAAAATAGCTCTTGAGAATATGTTCCTTAAACCAGATATAGTTTACTGAATGATACAGCTACTTCACACCAATTTCTATCAATAGAGGACACATGTTTAACAAATCAAACAGGTATTCAGGTGCTCATGCAAATTTGTTCTGAACCCCTGATACTGTTGGAACTGTTTCTGGCATCTCATTATATTAAAGACAATACCAGTAGGGAAGGCAGGTAAGCTCATCCAAAAGAACAGACCTTGAAGTACTATTAAATATCTGTTTAATCATAGGACTGCCCAGTATTGTGATAGCTACAATTTGTCATCTGAAGCATTTTTGATAAATCCATGTTTAGATGAAAGAACGTCATTTCAAATTAAAATCTCAGCTGATATTTTCAAAAGAAAAAGGAAAAAAGGAATTGATATTTCATTTGGGGAACAGCAATCTGAACATTAAAATTTAGCAAAAATTTTTTTTTTAATTTAAGAAAAACTATTTAGGTTTGAAAAGAAAAAAAGGCTTTTAAAGTAAAAGTTGTGAAAATATTACATTTCTTATGCATTGAAAATATAATTTCAAGTACAGGTTCTGTGAAGCAAATAGATGCATTAATAGTGTAATACAACCTCATTTCTATAACTAGTCACTATGGATAAAAATTTTAATATGACGATTGAATAATTTTTTTTAATCTTTTCACCAAAATCTGGCTGAATATTTATATAATCTCAAATTCCTATGTGGAAATCCTGACCCCTGTTGTGACGGTATTGGGAGGTGAGTCTTCGAGCAACTAAGCCATGAAGCAGAGCACTCAGAGATGGAATCAGTGCCCATGGAAAGAGGACTCAGAGAAGTTTCCTGCCGCTTTCACATGAGGCTACAGTGAGAAGACAGGCTTCTATGAGGAAGCAGAACTTTACCAGACTCCAAATTTGTCACTGCCACGATCTTGGACTTCCCAGCCCCCAGACTTGTGAAAATTAAATTTCTGTTGTTTATTAGTCGCCTAGCCTACTAGCCTACGATAATTCATTACCTCAATTCAAAGGGACTCAGACATACCACATAAACAAGCACATTGAAATCCATTAAAAAAATAAACAAGCAATGCCTGTTTAAGCCCTTTTCTAATGCATTTTTTGCTTGTTTGTTTAAAGATGAATTAGTTCACAGCTGAGCTGACAGTGCTTTGGGCCTGCAAATAGTATACTAAACTTGAATCAACTTCATAACTCATTATGCAAGAAATATGTTTGGGGCACCATGTTATAATTTGGAAGACATAGTCATGGGCTCTAAAGGCAAGTGTGGATCACGGGTGAATTGGTGGTGGGCTACCCAAGGGGAATACAAAATGTAAAAGACATAAATAACAATAAATATATATATTAAAAAATAAAAATAAAATAAAAATAAAGGCAAGTGAGTAGAAATGACATTCTTAAAAGAACAACATTTTAGGGCCTCCCCGGTGGCGCAGTGGCAAAGCACCGCGATGTGGAGCTGGCGGCAGCGGTGACGCGAGTTCGAGCCTGACTGGGGAGAATTCCGCATGGTGCGGCAGACCTCTCCTGCCTCGCCCGCTGCTCCCCTCAGCAGTGTACTTCTGATCTGCCTGTTCTGCTCCCCACTCTGTCTCTGGTGAACCCTCTCGCCGCCCCACGCCTCTGGCCTGTACCCCAGCTTGGATGTATAAATAAAAAATTTTTTAAAAAATCTAAAAAAAAAAAGAACAGGGGGCCTCCCTGGTGGCGCAGCGGTTAAGGGCTGCGCTGCGGCGCTGTCGGCAGCAGCGATGCGAGTTCGACGCCCGGCCGGGGAGAATTCCACATGGCGCGGCAGACCTCTCCTGCCTCGCCCACTGCTCCTCTCAGCAGTGTATCTCTGATCTGCCTGTTCTGCTCCCCACTCTGGTGAACCCTCTCACTGCCCCACGCCTCTGGCCTGTACCCCAGCTTGTATGTATAAATAAATAAATCTTTAAAAAAAAAAGAACAACATTTTAAGAATCACCTTCTCAGAAGAACACTTTAAGAATCAATTTCTTCTCTAAGGAAGCTATTACCTAGAAGTAGGGATAAGCCATTCATCCATTTACATAGTTAGCATTTAATAAACTAGGCGCAAAGAGATAAAAAGATGAAAGACAGGGCTTCCAGTTTCTGGTCCAAATGACATGCAAGGAACTTGTGTGTCACTACATTATTCTGTCCTAAAAAATAAAAAGCTGAGAAAACTGAAAAATCAAACATTTCTTAGTTCTGTCAGAAAAAATGAAGTCACAGGGCAAATTTTCTCCACAGAATATAAAGAAAGACAGGCAAATATAGAGAATCACAACTTACCAGAGCAGAAACCCATGAGCCAGAACCAGGATAGGAAAATTTAAGCTATTAATAGACAAACCGCTGGGCTCTCAGTGTGGACAACTCTAAGAGCAAAAACTTCAGTAGAGACCAAACCTAGAAAGGCCCCCACACTAGTGAGTGTTGCTTCCAAGAGTCCAACCTCATTCATCAACTCACAGTGAAGGAGGAAAAAAAATCACAGCCCTTCCAATACTTTAAATGATCAAATTTTCTTAAACCCGTGGTCAAATGCAAGTGAAAATAGTTTCCCCTGTAACAGTGATGGTGGCTTAACAAAAATTACTGCCCTTTGTCTCAATAGTGTAAAAAAATTTCTACTGGAAAATAAACCACAAAGAGATGACTTTTTTAAAAAATTCAGCTCTCGTAAGAACTCCCTATCTTATATTCTATTTCCCTGAAAGGATAAAGGAAAAAGAAATAAAATAAATATTCCTGTCTCAGCTTAAAGAGCAGAATCACTTATAGAATGTAGAGGAGGGAGAATCAATGACTTCCTTCTCCAAGAATAAGTTTCAGAACCAGTACATTTTAGTATCTTCACTATGTCCAGCCCAGTGCTGGAATCCATAAGGAACACTTCAAAATGATGCATGGTGCAAAGACATAATTTTTTATTTTTAAATGGTGAAATTATTACTTAGTAGATAATGTTTGCTTGGCAAATTATTGGGAAAAAGTTAAATAATCCATAGCTTGATGACCACTACAAATAAATAAAACAAAACAAAAAGCTAAGAAAAAAGTACCACTTGTTTGACAAAGTGTACATTAGGTAAAATGCAAGCTATTAGATGGAGTCAGCAACAAAATAATTCTCTTAACCTCAAACAGAAGTTAGTTTCAAGATGCAAAATCCAAAACATGCTATAATTTTGGTTTATTTAATGACTTCTTTAGTGATCACCTAATAATTAGATACTCTGGAAAGAGAATCAAATTTAAAATTGACATACTTTATAGGTTCAGAATTCTGCAAGTCAAATTTTACATGAAAAATTAATGACTCCAAATAATAATAACTTAAAATATGTGCATTCAATATTGGTCCTATATAATGGTGTTCCAAATGGATTCTAGCACATTGCCTTGGGCCACTGGGTTTCTCTTACTGAACACAGTCCTAACAAAGCAAGCAGTGTTTCAATCTCACCCTCTGGCCAGGACTTATCGAGAAGGAAATGTTCTCTAGTATGGTGTTCCCACCATCTATGTATTTTGCTGTGAGGTCTTTGACAGTCATTTGACCCCCTGAGGGCCAGATATCATCTTTCTTCACATGTTTATTCTCAATAATCATAACTTTTGAGAGTGGACCGTCCTTGGATGGTTTGATTGACTTGGTAGATCTACCTTCTTCTGTTTGCATGTCAATAAACTTGAAGACTCGACTCACAGATCTCATCTGAAATGAAAATAACAATATTATATTTGTATTTATTTAAGAGCTGCAGGCAATGTTAAAATTAATTTGATGTTTACTCAAGAATAACTTGTAAGATGTGGTGCTAGCTACTTGTCACTTGGTTTATTTGTCATAAGGTTTCTCAATGAACTAACAGGAAATAATTGGATATAATTAAAAGCTTAACCAAAGAGAATTAACTAGGACTTATATAAATGGGCTCTGTACAGACATGTTTATTTTTGTGATCACTTAAGTCTCAGTTATGCAAGCCACACATAAATAGCCCAACTATACTCAAGGGAATAGATGACGTCAAGGGGAATTTTTTTTCTACTTATGAGTCACACTGTACAATGTTGTACAACTGGCATATTATAATAAAGCTTTCTACACCTCAAAATCACTACTTGGGTTTCTTGCCTTTCTCTCAAACTGTCTTAGTAGCTACATACAATACTATATGTCAGCTGAATGTAAGTAGACTATTGGTGTTTAGTAAATTTTGAATAACTTCATAATAATCTTCAAACAAATTTAAGTAATTAGCATATATTGGTAGTTAAGTAATTCTCTTTTTAGCCTAACTTACTTGAAGATCAATTCTCATTGCAGAACAAAAGTGACTATATTTAAAGGCTGTATTGAAATTAAATATGCATCTGCTTTATAAATCCATTCAAGTAACATCTAATAAAGTATATCTTTAATATATACAGAAATAAAAAGAGCTTAAGTATTTTTTAAATGTTTAAATTCATTAACAAGAACATATTTTTCCAAATAATTATGATTTGTTGGAATTTGGAATATGATTTTTAAAATAGCCTGGCATATCATAGTCACCAATAAATATTTGAAAAATTAGCAGATGAATAAAGGAATGAATATGTGAATGGCTACATATAAATAGAACAATAAATGAGTAAGAAAAAGAGTTGAAAACTTTGAATTCACTCAATTTCTATTTTTAAAAGATATCCTATGGCTCCTCTCTTCCCAGGTATTAACTATTTACTGGGCAGAAAGTGATAGCTGTTTTTTTTCTTAATGGTGATTGCTAATTCTGCTTTACTTGTCAAGAATTTAATCTTTGCCTTTACAATGTTAATATATTTTTAGCTTATTACTAGCTAAGGCTTAGACTATTAGAAATAATTCTTTGTAAAAAAAAAGTGAGAAGAAATGCATCTGTGGCATTTGCTTCTATTATTTTTATTTTTTATTAACAAAAGTTGAAATGGGAAACAGTCTTTATCCTTAGCATGGACTGATTGGTAGGTGAATCAGAGAAGTACAGATATTTATTCTATACTGAATATAAAAATTTCTATCATAAATATACATTCATATATACTGCTTATTTTCACACGCCACAGATCAGTCCTGCTATTTGTGAAGTTCTTTGTTCTACCCAGTAGTTCTGTTGATCTTGAAAATACCTTTGATTTATCTCAAAAAATTATTCAAGAAGAAAATCCTTTTAAGGCAAACTCACTGTTAATGGGAGTAAAATGTCCAAAGCCCACATTCATCATAAGTAACTCTAGGGAAATTGAAGGCACATAATCACTATTGCTCCCACATGTGATATTTTAAATTCCAAATTATGGATGACTTTCAAGGTTTATTAAGTCCTGATTCAGTTATTTTTTATTAACTTTGAATTAAAGTATAGTCTTGCATTTCACTGTCATTAATTTTCACAGAGAATTGCTAGTCTACCTAAGGTCTGCAAGACAAATTAGAATTGTAACTACCACTGAGATGAAACTGCCAGAGAAATAGCTCAGATGCATTTAAAATACCTCATTGTATCTATTCTGAATAATAATAACATCATTTCTCTTGAAGTGACTGAGAGAAGTACAGAAATGTAGCTCGACTTTATAAAATAAGGTTGAAATTTGATATTTCTGCATGTAAATTCTGAGAAGAATTCCAAACTAGTCTTTGAGAAAGGCTTTACTACACCAGGAAAGACACACGACAGCAAAACCGTTTCATACTTCCAACATTTAATACAACATTCCATATTTCCAATCATTTAAATATTGCTATCCAAATTATTCAAAAGTATATGTAGTGTTATTAGGAGATACAGACATTCAAAATCACTATATTTTGGCAGTACTGAAAGGCAGTATATAATTTTTGTGTGTCAGGATCTATGTTTGATCACAGCAAAGCATACATTTTATTCATGAGGCTCACAACTGAGGGTGAGTCCAGAACTTCTAATGGCAAATGAAACATTCCTAACAAATTTAGAAAATGAAAATTTCAACTTGCCATCTTTCCTAAAGTTTTCTAAAGTGAACCCAAGATAAACTATCATAGTTAGCCACAGCATGATCAAATATCCCTGACCAAGAACAAATTCATCTTCACAGTGGGCACTCATCCATAGCATGTGAGCAGACATTCATTCAATTCAATGGGCTAGAACACTTTCTCACAGGGAGAAAAGGTGGCTAGTACAGATATTTGCATTATGGTAAATGTTGCAGCCCCTGAAGGGCTATGACTGAATAGAAGATGTGGCCAAATAATATCATGATTTACTAACGCCTGTATTTCAGTTTACATTTTGCCTCCACTGCTTCTCAAAAGAGAAGCCACATCAAAACCAGAGCAGACAAAATCAATTCTGGTCACATAAGTTTTAAAAACTGGCTTTTAGGGTCACAGACTTACAGTTTGAAAAATGTGAGACACATGAATAATCACTTTTCACCTTCAAAAATTAAAATTGAAGGACTCAAAGCACAGTGTTCATACAAAAACGACAGCCACAGAGGAATTATGATGGGCGAGAAACAGTCCCTCTCCTACCTCACAATGCGACTCCTGAGTGGGGTTACAGGAGCGCTTAGACATTAGTTCCTGTAAAGAAAGAGTCCTGGCTTGCAACTGATCTCTAGTTCTATGCTCAAGTAGATTTGCACAGGGGAGCCCAGGAAAGAGACATGCCTCAGGGACGCTTCCAACGCCTGGCATGACAAGGAAGCAGTGGTAAGGACATGGTTGCTTGGCGTGTCCACACATAGATACCTTGACAGTTTCAGAGTTGCCTGCATTTCCTTGAAAGGAAGTCAAGTAATCCTAATTCTTTGATCCTTCAGGGCCTTTATGCCTTGAAAGAGAGCTCATCTTGGGAGAGCTCACAGTCAAGGCAAGAAGAACAAAGACTCAGTCTACCTGGAGTGTGAGTATACCTTTAGATCAGATATAAACACCAATGCCCCAGAGGTAGAAAGCATGATAAGGGACAACCCAGGCCAGATATTCCCTCCCCACAGTGCCTTAGAATTCTGCAAACTCCACTCAGAACTTAGATTCACTTCCAGCAAGATCTCAGAATTTCCTGAGATTGTTTCTTCCAGTCAGTAGAATACAAATACAAATAGAAAGTAAGTTCAAAAAATCACACAAGTCAAGTCATATTTCTTAATCATTTGACTTGGTAAACAAGGAGTCATAGATACAAAGAGGGATGGATCCGGGATTTGTGGAACCTGAAACAAGTAAGTCGAGGCACTCTTCTCAAGAAAAAGAATCAAAATCCTGGAAATAAAATTAAGGCCAGCATCTTCAAAGGTGTCCATACAGGTGGGAGGACCTGAAGCTTAACATCTTGTGGGCTTCATGTTAAACATACTATGCTTATCACAGTTATATATTTAAAGCATTTCTTTTTTTTTTTAAGATTTATTTATTTATACATACAAGCTGGGGTACAGACCAGAGGTGTGGGGTGGCGAGAGGGTTCACCAGAGACAGAGTGGGGAGCAGAACAGGCAGATCAGAAATACACTGCTGAGGGGAGCCGTGGGTGAGGCAGGAGAGGTCTGCGGCACCATGTGGGATTCTCCCTGGCCGGGCGTCGAACTCACATCACGCACCGCCGACAGCTCCACAGCGCAGTGCTCAACCACTGAGCCACCAGGGAGGCCCCTTAAAGCATTTATTGTATCTCCCCTTTTATGTAGCACTTAACAACACGTAGTCCCTTAATCTTTGTTCAAAATGAAGGAATCCACTGTTCTTTCTATTTCATATGCAGAAAGCAGCATTGGGGCAATGAGAATGATGGTGCTATGAGTACCTCAGCAGGTAATCCAGGCTGCAATTTTACCTCTCCACTTTTCAACCTGAAAATATGCATTTGCTATTTGGATTAGAATGAAGTTGCAGCAAAGGAAACTATTCTTATTCTCATCTATTTGTTTTCACTGAGCATCTTAATCTAACTCAATCTTTTCTCCAATTTAGGATGTCTACTAACTATTTTGGGGTGATACATAAAAACTGCCATTTCCAGTTGTCTAGATTGAGCAAGACAGAAATTCAGACTTGGCAATCATCAGAGTGACTGTAGACTGGGAAGCTCAACCTTAAGCTGCTGCTTCTGTGCACAGAAAAGGGCTGTCAGAGGAGTGAGGGGCAGCTCTGCTGGAATTCCTACAGGAAAGTCTCTGTTGTGACCACCACCAGCTTAGATGGAAACTGTTTTTAGATTTTGAGAAGTAAATGTTGAAGCCAAAATGAGACTTGGGCATTGAAGTACTGAACAAATTCTTCATGAGAAGATGAAAACATGATATAATTTATACAAACTTATATAAAATTGTAGTTAAGCCAACATGAGGTAGATTTTTGCTTGAGAATCATCTACTTTAAATTTTTGGTTTCATTACTTAAAAATTTGTTATGATCCAAAAATTCTACCAAGTCGATCTTTAAAATTGAATCTCATTATCTCTGTAATAATGTCTAAAGTTACTAATCTAAGCCTCAGAAGAATAAAATCTTTTAGGAGAGTGATGTTATTAACAAAAAGCTCCACAGCTATATTCAATCTTATGAGGGACCTGTCTTATGTGGAAAAGAAAATGATTCTTGATTTTCCTTTCACTTTTTGTTGACAAAGAGGGAAGAGAAAATTTAGAAGACCTTTTTTAAAGTAAGTCAGGAAGCCAGACTCCTCTGACTCACAAAACTATTTGTTCTATTTCCTTTTATCCTTTCAGTTATTTAGCAACCAAGCTATTAATATTATGCATTAACTATCAAGCTACAGGCCATGATACCCCAAAGTCATGATAAATATTTCATAAGCCTGAGGTCTAGCTGGCAACACTGTAAAGAGATTTCATAACTGGTTGTTAGAGGAAGACTACAAAAAATGTGAATAGAATTATTTGGAAAATTGACACACTGTGAAAAAATCACATTTTCATAATGTAAACTACATAAAATGTGGGATTTAAGATTTTTAAATCATAGATTATTCCTGGAGAGCCCAAAATAAATGTTCTGTAGTATTCACTGAATCCCAGGGCCAGGTTGGAGTCATTAGTATAATCTTTAGACCTTGCACACATATTTATGAGACAATGGCTACTATGAAAACAGACCATATGCTCAAACATTGTGTTGAAACCCTGGTCTATCATTCTGCATTTATCAATTACACTCCAATCAATATAAAATGTCAGTTATGGACCATATTTCTATATGTTATAAGTAGCATAAGTGCATAGTATTTTATAGTATTGCACAGTATTACAAAGTCTTCCTAAATTATGACAGCTTAATATCTACACAAATGACAAATCTATGGCAAATTCTCAACATGGCAAATCACATGGCAAGTCAGTATCACTTTTTCTGACTGCAAATGTGATAGAGATGGTGTTCATGACAGAAGAGAAAGGAAATCCAGGACAACTAATGACAAAAGGCATATCCTACATAAATGCGGAAGTGTGAAATGTGTTTGTTCCTACTGCCAATAATTAAGAGCTTTAGTAATCATGGTATTAAGTGTGCCAACAGGCAAAGAAAGACCAAATTTACCTTTCTGTGTGAAGATGTAACATCACTCATTCAATCTACTACTCAAACTGGAGCTTGCTTACATGCTCTCTGGTGTTATTTTTTAAAGTACATGACAGACCACCAGCAAGATTAGTGGGTTTATGTGATATCCGTGAAAAATATTAAAGGAAACCTAAAGAAAAGGAGTCTAAAACTACACAATGAAATTATTTTCTCAAGGTCTTTACTATTATGATAAGGTTTTCTTGTAGGATCTTAATTTTGAAATACTGTGGTTTCCCCAATGTACTCTATCATTAAGCATCATCTTTAGTATATGTTACAGATATATCTATACCTATATCTATATCTACAGCTATTGGTTGCTATGTAGGACAAAAGTCATTAGCTGATGCCTGCCAATTCCAAAGTAAATTCTATCGCATAGACCAGAGGACAACAAAACCATAAATTCATGGCCAAATCCAATCATATCCATTTGTTTACAGTTGCCTTGTCCCTCAAAGATTGAGCTGAATAGTTGTCTTACAGACCAAATAGCCTGAAAATCTAAAAATAATTACTATCTTGTCTTTCATAGAAAAAGTTTGCTAAACGTTTGCCAAGACTCATAGAAAATCATGAATCCTAGAATCATCTAAGCCAGTGAATTACAAGGCTGGATACACATTTTAAAATATGTACATCATGCCCAGTCACCCTGCCCCCAGTCAAGAGAACTGATTTAATTGGCCTTAGAGGATGCTAAATAAAGTTTCTTCATGTGCTGCCAGATTGAGAACTGCTGATCTATCCCATTTTTTTTTTTTTTTTTTGGTACAAATGAGAAAGTCTAAAGCCAGGAGCTTTGTGACAGACACAAAGTTCTAACATTCCAGAAATCCTTTAGGGTTGTCATAGCCTCTCCTAGAAATTCAAGACCAGTGAACATTTTAATGGTGTTTTCCTTCTCTCTCTTGACTCTAGTAACATATTGGTTCAGAGTTCTTTGTTCAGTTCTGACAAATGCAGTGGTAAGTAATGTAAGCATTGGGATTTCACGTTCAGGGATAATGATAGGTATATGTGATTCCTGGAATTATGTCTGCATACATGCCAATCAAGAATTGAAATCTTTCATATGAAAAGGGTTCAGAAGAGAATGCCAGAGCAAAAAGGAAGCTTAGAATTTTTTTAGCCAAACTCTTTCATCTTACTAATAAGAAAAGTGAAGGCCTCAAGGGGATTATGACTTACTTAAAGTCACCTGACTTCCTGGTGGTAAAGCTAGAGTAAATGATAAAGTGGAAAACCACTTTGTAGGAAAGAAAGAGAATGACTGGATAGAAACATGTCTTGGGACAAGAGGTCGTAAGTGGAAAACAGACCACAAAGACTTGTGGGAACAGGAAAAAAGACAAGATCAAGAGGGCCATTAGCAAAACTACTTCCAACAAAAAATAACAAGGCATCAGGAGCAATGAAGAAAAGCCAGGTTCCCCTTTTCTCCTCCCTTCAGGTTTCTTGTTGGTCACTGTACAATCAGTCACTTGATCTTTACTGGAACCCAAAATAAACATGGGCAATAAAAGGACAAAGAGAAAACAGAGGGAGTTTCTATTGACAGAAAAACTCTTCTCAGATTGCATCAATCTTGCAAGATCATTTTTGAAACTTATGACCAGACTCAAAATATGATTCCTCCAAATCCACAAGTTTTTCTGCTCATCCTGGTAACTGCTTTCCTCTTGGGCTTTTAGGAACACATAAAAAAAGAGGGATCGTTTATCTGCTACTGAAGTTAGAGAATTAAGGAAACAGAATAATCATGTGCTCAGATCTTTTAGTTGTGCTCACTAAGTGGAAGACAATCCTGAAAAGGTCAACTGTCTCATTCTAACTACGAGATAAAGTGTGGGCAATTTCTCAGTCACCAGATGACTTAATATCATTGTTTGAAACATCACGTTTTCACCTTTTTCGCTCTTATTTAATCTTCATTCATTTATGGAAGCAGAAATCTATGTATTACCTATTTAAGATACATAATGCTTAGGTAGTTAAGAAAAGAAGAAAGAAAAGTCTTATGGCACTAAAAATTGTCAGCATGTTATAAATCCAAAGAAAATAAATCAGCATACAGCTTCACTAATTAAAAAGGCAAAAAAAAATTAAGAAAACAGCATTAACAATAACAACTATAATTCATTTAGTACTTGAAGTATAGAGTTCACAGGAATTAACACTTATTTATCCCCTCTACAGAACGGTAAGACAAAGGTAAGTGGAATGAATAGCCATACACACAATTTTTGTTAAAATTAAAAAGTGAATTAGAAATAACAGCTTTAAAAACATTGTGATATTAACTGAAATAAGTAGAAATCCCTTCATATGGGGGATTTTACTGGGAATTATTGAAGTAGACTGATAATTTCACTACTTTTAAAGTTCTGGTGTGATTCGTGACTTACATGACTTATTAAACTACATTGTTCAAAAGAGACAGAGTTCAGATGTTTTTTTCTAACCTACTACAGAAAGTTAGAAAAATTAGTCAGGATAGAAATTGTTTCCTTTTAATGGCTTCTTGATACCCCATGTGTACTCTAAGGATATTCTGGATAAGAATTTAGACTTAAGAATGTCACATTTACTGAAAGAAAGTCTGTCACTATGCTCTATAAACACACAGAAGTATCCAGTTGATAGCTGGATATATGTTTAGAAAGAAAGCAAGTGATGTAAACTAGAGATATGAATGTAGAATTCACTGAGAGATGGTTTTTGAAACATAGATTAAATAACAATTAGGAGAGTGTAGAGGCAAAGGAGGGCTGGAATATAACTAATATTCAGAGATTTACCAGACGTGAAGGATCAGAGGAGAGGCAAAGAGAAACAGGATGTAAGGGAAGAAATGGTAGAAGTAATATATGGAAAAAAAGAGAAAAGTGTCACAAGAAGGAGGATCTGTCCATGGCATAAATACTGCTGAGAGGGGGAAGGAGACACAGATATTGATTCTGGCAAGATGTTAGTCAGGAGTCATGGGTTGATGGAAATGATATTAGGAGGTTGTGTAAATGCTCAAGGACAGAAAGGTGGATAAAGAAGAGGTAGTATATATACACAATGGAAAACTATTAAATTATAAAAAAAAAAAGAAATCTTGCTATTTGAAATAATATGGATAACTGGAGGGAATTATGTTAAGTGAAATAAGTCAGAAGGAGAAAGACAAATGCAGTATGATTTCACTTATATGTGGAATATAAAGAAACAAAGCAAAGAGACAGACAAAACCAAAGCAAAACAAACCCTTGAAATATGAGTGAAGAACCGAGCTTACCAGGAGAAGGCAGGGGCTGGGCACCAAAGGAAGAGGGGCCCAAAGGACTATGGTAGAGGATTACTGGGAGTTTGGTGGTGGGCATAGTGTGATAACATGTATTTGTAGAGAAGTGCAAGTCCATACGCCTAAAATGCATGCACAATGGCAAACCATCACCTTAATAGAAATAATTTTTAAAAAGAAAGAAAATAGACTGCGGAATGAGGAGAAAAAAAATGGAGACAGGAACTATTTCAAGAAGTTTTGCAAAAAGCAAAGGTCAACGAAGGGTGATGCTAGTTGGAGATCAAGGACAAGTATTTTATTCTCAAGCGAAAAGCCCACACGGAAGAGTTAACTGCATATTACTGATCTTTCAACTGCAGGGAAGTCAAAGGGAAAGGTGGGACATGTAAGTAGAGGTACAAGAGGTGGCACAATTGGTGGAAAGAAATGGGGGGATTTCTTTCTGCTGCACCTACTTTTTTCTATTAGATATGTAGCAAGGTCATTGGCTGAGAGCCCAGAATTCATAAAATTTTATAAATCAATTAAGGGAAAAATCCTGTCTACTTCAAAAGATAGGCAATTGACATGAATAAGCAATAAGAGGAAAGGAAACCCAAGCAGCCAGTAATGATGCATTAACTAGCCCTATCTCCTTAGTCATCACTTCACATCCATTTGACAGCCAAAACAAAAAGGTTTGACAATATCAAGCACTGTTGAAGTTCGGGAACTTTGAAAATTCTCATAATCTCTTGATGGGAGTATAAATTCATGCAACCAATTTGAGAACAATTTGGTGCCATCTAATAAAGTAGAACATGGGTGAATTTTATGACTCAGTAATACCAATCCTGAGTATCTGTTCTAGAAGAATCCTGAGCAAGTACACTGTGCAAGAACGCTCACTGAAGCACTAGATCTTGATTATGACTCTATGTGGAGGAAAGAAGAGGTAGGGTTGAATGAGAGATATAGGTAGTGACCTTCATTTATCTGTAGAATTTTATTTCATAAGCTGAGGATGGGGCATATAGCTATCCCTAATGTTATTGCCTATGATTTTTGGTTTGTCTGAATTTTTTCATATAAGTTAAAGAAAATAGTAATTACTTACCAAGCTATCCACATCTATGCTGGAGTTTACAGCCCATTGCAATGTACTCATGATATTCATGGCTAATGTGAGAATTATGCCAACTGTTCCTTCTCCTTCACCTACAGGTGGAAAAAAAGATAAAAATAAATGTTACGTTATTTTTCTCTTCTATGAATCAGTTTATTTAAACCTCTTCTACTATATCACAGTAAAGTTACATTTCAATTTTGTGTGAAGCTTAACCATATTTTATCTTATTTTACCACATCATCTATCACTAGTGATAAAATCTGCTTATGGTAAGTATTCAACCTGTGTTTTCAAACAAAGAGTGACTGAATATTTCGAGTTTCCCTTTTTAAAAAGGCTTCAGACACTGAGGGGTTTGTCGTTGCTGAGTAGATACCATGTTTATCATTTCTACTATAACTCTGTGAGTTGTAATACCTTTAAAGAATATAATGGACAATGGGGGGAAAAAAAGTCCTGATAAGCCACTCTGTAAAGAAACTGAAAGCAGGACAAAGGTGTCTTTGAGCTGCATCCACAGATTTTTATGTGAACCAAATTTGTGCCTTTGGGCTGAAACTTCTGCTAATCAGTTACAGGGAAGAAATGGACATAGAGTTTCATTGTGGTATCAGAAATCATGGGTCTGCTATTTGCAAGAGAGACTACCCTTCATGTTAAAAATGATGAGTTCATGGAAGAACAACACTTAAGTGTTTAGTTAGAGCAAACAGATTTTCAGGAATGGAAAAGACCACTAATTAAAATTCATAAGTATGGGAATACATAATAATGTAAAAGATACAAATAACAAAAATAAATATTATATTAAATTAAAAAAAATAAAATTCATAAGTATACACTATTTATGGCCATAAACACTGTCTAATAGAAGTGTTCTTAAATTATTATAACTTTAGGATATTAAATATTGAGTGAGAATCATTTCATTTATAATGCATGATAAAACTATCACTAGGTCTAAAATTGGGAGAAATATTTTATCTTATTATTATTAATTGAAAATTTTGCTTTTACAATTCTTCACAGAAAACAAACCATAAATATCAGGTATGTGCTTTCAGTATTAAAGCATTTATTCTAAATAGGTAAGATCTACCTAGGACCCCAATATATTGCTCATTCTGAAGGCTAAGATGAACATAACACTTTAAAAATAACAATAATGCTAAATGATAATAGGCTACGGATATTACTGTATACTAAATATTTTGCATAATTATCACATTTAATACTGCCCACAGTACTATTATATCTATTTACACATGAGGAAAATGGGAGCCTTAGAGAAATTTATTAATAACTACAAGTTAGTACTGATGAAAAATCAGTGGAGGCAAGGTTAATACTAGCTGGGTAGCTAACATTCACTCTGCTGATTTGATTATTAGGTCCTCAACTACACTGACTGCTAAAATGCTCTATCACCCCTGGTAAAGCAGGATTCAATTATATTATGATAAAGCATATGATATATTGGTTTGGATTGCTAACAAATTTTTGTTCAAGTAATTCAGCACGCTTGGGTCCTATTTCAAATAACTTAAAGGAAGAACTTTAATTATGAAGGTAAAAAAACTAATTTTTTCTAAAAGTTGCCCAAATTACTGTTCTGCTAAAAATTTCTTTTTTCTGCCCATTTAGATTCCTTTGATAGAGACACTTTCCATAGTCCCAGCTGAGAAAACAATGAATATGAGGAACCTGATGTTCTCACAACAGCTCTGTTGAACCCCTGAGATGAATTGAGGCTACTCTGTGTTTTCTCCAGGACTTTGTAACCGATCAGAGGGAGATGTTGCTAACTTAGGGGGCCTGAATGGAGAAGCCACATGGTCACCGTGTCACAGCTCTGGTACAGTGGGAATACCAGTCTTCAGAGAAAGAAATGAATGAAAAAGTCAGAGAGAAGAATGGACTCAGGCCAGCACCTGATCTCAAGATGGAAAGAAGACCTTTGTCTGACCTTACATGACCTCCAGAGGCCCAGGGTGCCTCCTGCCCAGGGTTCTACACCTGTAACTCTCCAAGTGCTTCATTTTGTTTGAGCAGGACTCTGTTCTCAGAACCAATACTTCCTTAGATGGTATTTGTTCTGGGTATCTAACCACTGGCACATATAGAAGATACTTCAGTTCTTTTTATTACTCAGTAATTCACCTTCTTAAATTAGAAGCACTTACTTATATGTCTACATAGGTTTCCATTTTACTTATAATGAAATATTTTTGTGTTTTATACAAAGATCTTAATATTCAAGACATTTGTGTTTGAAAAATGTGGCACTTAATTAAAATTCATTTCACTTCTGTGGCAGTTTTTAGTCATCACATTAGAACAATGAATTTCACCAACTGGTAGTTAAAAAAGCAAAACTTACCAGGGAGAGGGAGTGTGTGTGTGTGTGTGTGTGTGTGTGTGTGTGTGTGTGTGTGTGTGTATGTGTGTGTGTGTGTTGGGGGTGGGAGGCTGCGGATGTTTCTTTCCCTCTATTCAGAGAGCTCTTTAATAAAGATATTTTTTTTGAAGTGAGGATCCATTCCCAATATGAGTTAAGAGATGACTTTTAAATTCCAATCTCATACTTGTTATCTGACACTCTTGTGTTTTAAACTATAAAGCAGAGATAGCATTGTATATAGTGCTCATTCAAATTAATCACTTATTCAACAACAAAGTGTTAGACATTCAAGGAAATTTTTTGTTCAACAATATATCAGTCATTTTTCATTAATAAACTCCCAAAATTCTCTTCAAAGATTTTCATGTAATTTTTGTAACCTAGAACAACATAGCATTTCATTGGTGGAAAAGGTTTTCAAGTAAATGCTTAACTAGTTTTTGTGTTCATAGTACCTGTTGTTAAAATGGAAATGAAGGTTACAGCAATGAAGAAGATGACAAAAATCATTTCTATTCTCATTTGGAACCAGCGCAGTGTTGACAGGTACAAAAACCAGTTGGCAGTGTGTAAATTCAGAGCTTTGTGGAACAGGGCTTCAAAGTAAGGCTGTCGTCCAAAGGCACGAAGTGTCCACAGTCCTTTTAAGCTTGTAACAAGATGGGTAAAAATTGGACTCCTGCCTGCGAAATATTCCCATAGGAACAATGTTAGTAGTGTAAATAATGTAAATTATTCAGGTTCTGAAAAATATTAGCTTAAAAGAGTAATCATACAGCAAATGCCATCGCTGAGCAGTTTTTAATTCTGTTGCCATACATTGAGTAAACAGCAATTTGAATTTTGTTTTTATACATTACCTTCCTTACTTTTTATTTGGTTACCATGGATAAGAGCTTTTTATAAAATCATTGCCACTATTCATATTTCTTGTCTACTACTGGGCGTTTTTCTGGTTAATCCTACATTTAATCACTGCTGAGAGAAAAATCTTTTTTTCTTTTAAGACAATTTATTCAAGTTCAATGAAGAAAGTTTATGTGACTTATTATAGCTCATAACCTTCACTGCAGAAATGTACTGGAAATTCAACCCCTGAAAATGGACCCACATTAAGGCTGTTGCTGAAAAATGTGCTTCCCAATTAGCTCAAGTGGTGTTTTGGGGCACACAAAAAGGCAGACACAGGAGAAAAAGGAAGGGTATCTGGAAAATAGTAATAGTACTCATTTTCTGATTTGATTTATACAAGTGAATTATGAATGAATAGCCTGTATACCAATCCTGGTAAGACTACATACTTGTTTTAAAATCAAAATGAAGTCACATGATCATTTAAAAAATATATATATGCTTTTCACTCATTGTTTCCTTTTATAGATATTTATGTTTTTAAAAGTCATTGCTACTTAATGGAAGTGGCTAAAAGTAAGGAAAAAATATTGGGAAAGTAGATTAGTAATAAAAAATCACCAGTGGATCTTGTGGATTTTTTCTGGGTAAGCATTACAATTCAGTGTCATAC
The DNA here is from genome assembly GCA_004024925.1 of Scalopus aquaticus. Lineage (NCBI taxonomy): Eukaryota > Metazoa > Chordata > Mammalia > Eulipotyphla > Talpidae > Scalopus > Scalopus aquaticus. Next base: position 81,243 of record PVIJ01003984.1, on the reverse strand, counting down.
CTTCAGATTCCAGTTGTTTGAGTTGCTGTGAGGTGTGGATGAAGTAGGCTCTCAATATAATAAAAGCAGCAATCACTGGCACTGTTGCTAGGAAGATGTAGGGTTGTAAAACTGAGACTACTGCCATAGCTCCAATCACAATTAGTACCAACTGTAGGAAATCAAATAAAACATGTTGGTTATCAAAGATTTCACACTGCAAAATGGACAAGGTATGTCAGCAATATATTTCTAAAGTTTTCTACACTCTGTTCCATTCTTAATAAGGCGCAGGTATGTTCCTCTAGAAAGACAGTCACCTCAAAGTACATTTTTCATAGGTTCTATGAATATTCAAATTTCATTTAGGTCACTAATAATAACATTAGAAGTTTTAAAACCATGGTGCTCTTGGATCCCAGGACAGTCTCATTTCCCATACATTCAACAATGATGTATGATAAATAAAATTAAAATGAATGACTTTTTTCTAATCTAGACATCTTTTAAAATGAACTTTTTATTTTAAGCTAATTTTAGTATGAAGCTGAAATACTAGGACTTATTTGTTTTTAGAGAATTTTTGAAAATTGGATATTCCTCTTGGAGTTTTTGGATTCAGAAAGATCTGGCTTAAATATAGGTCTGGTCATTTAAGCAATTTACTTTTCCAAACCTAGTTTTCTCATGTTTAACAGTGTTTTTATATATATATATATATATATATATAAAATAAATAATATATATAAATATATATATATTATATTATATATTATATTATATAATATATATTATATATTATATGTATTATATATTATATATAATATATATTATATATAATAATATATATAATAATATATTATATATTATTATATATTACATATTATATTATAATATTATATTATGTAATATTATAAATAATATATAATATTAATATAATGATTATTAATAATTATTCATATATTATAATATTAATATATAATATATAATATGCTATTATATTATATTATATTGCATTATTATAATAATATATATTATTATATCATATATATTATATAATATTATATTATAATATTATCTTATAATATATAATATAATATTATATTATTATATTATATTATTATTATATTATATTATATTATTATATTATTATATATAACATATTATAATATAATAATATAATATAATATATATAATATTTATATGTTATATATATAAAAACACTGTTAAACACTGTTAAACATATATATAAATAAATATATATATATATAAAAATATGGAGAGAGAGTTTTTTCCCCTCCCACCAATCCTACTTCTGTTCCTTGAAATAATTGGCAATAACTAGAATTTAGAGGCTCAAAAAATTATTCAGGCAGGTTGCTGATTTAATTTGAAATTGGACTTTTTTTTCTATCTTCTATGTTGTGAAAATTAATTTTGTGTTTCAGTCAAGTCCATTCATTACAGATATCTCCCTACATCATCTACCAAAAAACTGCAGTTCTGTTGACAATTTCAGTAACACATTAACCATATATGTGCTTTTCAGGATCATATTAAGGGATTAAATTCTGGATTTCTAAACCCATACATTCAGGGGTGGGGCATAAACCAATTTTAATAAATGCAAAAGGACTAAAAATACACAGAGTACATTCTCTGATTAGAACACAATTCAACTAGAAATAACACAATTCAAAAATAACATCCTTATCTTGAAAATTTCCAATACTTGCGGAAACTAAACAGCATACTTCTAAATAACTCAGAAATCAAAGAAATAATAGCAAGAAAATAAGAAAAAAATTGTATTGTGCATGACATTGATGTTTTCTTTGCCATGATTAAAATTAAAAATTTTTACCGAGGCTTCAATAGAAAACATTGATAAATGTGCTAGTTAGTTTCAAATTTCATGGAACTTACAGCCTAGTGATCAGGAGTCCATCTGGCTACTTATCCACACATTTTTAAAAGAAAAAAGTTTGCTATTATTTAACCCACTTAAAAAAAGTATGAAGTAAATGTCAGCAACAGGGTTAAAACAATAAACCTAAAATAATAAAAATAAACCTATTAAACCTTCATTTAGTAATAGGTGAGGCGGTTCTCTACCAGTTTCCATGGGTGATACATGCATTTTCCAGCTGATACAATCAAAACCTGAATATTTTGGTGGATAGGAATATAATTAAAGTTTGCATAAATCTTCTCTGAATGGGTTATTTTCATTTAAAACTTCAGATGATCATATCTCAGTGACACTTTTCTAGTTCTCCAATCATCAAATTCTAAAATGTCAGCCCCTGACTATTTAACAAATATTCAGGTGAATCTTTACTGCACCGTGCACTTGATTAAGTATATATGGTGATTCAATAATTTAAGGAAAGTCTTCCCTATTCCATTCTTGCTCTACAATTACCACCAATACAAGAAAGCCCCAGATACCCTAATAACTACATGACAAGGGACTTCACTGATGCAAACCACAGTACTTAACCCTAGATCATTCATTTATCAGAAAGAGGATCTTTGGGGGGAAGTAAGAAAAAAATTAAGTTCCAAGTATGAGTAACTAGGTAATATGATTTAATTTAAATAGCCAAGCATCATGGTAAATGCCAGTATATCTGAAAGACAAATGCTGTTGCACTTGGTAGCATGGAATCATTCAACTACTCTATAGGGATCAGTAAGGGGCAGGATTTGCTGTTGACAGTTACAAATGGCACTGTGTTTCTCTACCATATAGTCCCAATTTGGTGTTGCTGAATTATAACAATGGTTGAGGAAAGTGATCATTATTGTTCTAATAATGCTGATACGATAAAGATTCTTATGAATGAATCTGTAACTATTTTTTTAATAGATGGAATTGAGTAGTAAACTGATCAAGATATCACATTAGGCTAGAGAAGAAAGAGAAGTGGATGAAACATTCACAAGAGAGACTTCTAGCATAATCATTTGGAATATATCCCAAACAAACAAAAGAGTGAAAAATAGGTTTAGCTATTGAAGACAATAACTCCATCTGCTCCATTAGGGCACTGAGGTCAGAAATTAATCATTAAGCACTGGGAGCACTGGCATTGGTTTCATATATGTGATATTTTAATTACACTAAAAGCCTTAAATTCTGTCCTAGGTTTCAATTCACAATGGATTAGAAACAAATTACTTCAGACTATACTAGTGCAAAGACTAGATACTAGACAGACCAACAGGCAGACAGAGGGACTAAATGAAAATGTGGTACAGATTTTTTATTCCTATTCGTCCTTATCCAAATCTTAAACTTCCCTATTAAAAAAAAAAACCCAAACCCAAAATCAATAGACTATAAAATGTTTAAGGCACTACCCACCCATGTTCCTAATGCTCCTAGGAAGTGAAAGGTGTATTTTCACGACCAATGCATCTCAAAAGCATTCCTGACACTAAGCCCAAAAATGGACTGCCTGTGAAATGGAAGCAGATAATGAAAATGATGAATTACTTAGAAATCAGTAAGTACAGAAAGTAAGTAGACAGATAGGTAAAATAAATATGTTTTAAAAACCATGCAATGAATACCAGATTTAGGTTTTAATTCATTAATGACAGTAAGTACTTGAGAATTTTTAAGCAAGGGATTAATGGGATTAGTTGAATGAATAGGGAAGTAAAAGAGATGTAAAAGACACAATAGAGATCTCAGTAGCAGGACTCCTGTGTATTGTACTATTAGGATAAGAGAGAAAAAATAAAAAAAATAAAGGTTCTAAGGCTGTAAATAGAAGACTTTTGTTCTTTAAAATATGTAGGCTTCCATTTCATGGGTGGGGGAGGGACCACGCACCTAGACATAGAGATCGGAAGGATGCTATGGTGCAATTTTTTTCTGTTAGGTTTCATGGTAAAATATGTTCTGTGTGGTTCAGGATCACTGTGCCAATCTGAAGCACACAATTTTATAACTGAACGAGATCATCATCGGATTTATCTTGCCCATTCTGCAGATTAGAAATCTGATACCCTTAGAGATTAAAATAAATAGTGGTATCTGTAGAACAGATATCTGGTTACAATCCAGAAACCATATTTGCCACAACATTATCAAATGTAAAACAGAGTAAATAGAAATTAAGTTTTACAAAAAAAGGAAACTTATAGGTGTGCCTTATTTGTGCAACAGATCAGTTTCTGAAATGCTGTGAATAGAATGGGATTTCATTAATTCTGAACCTAAGTATAACCAGTTCCCAATTTAAAGTATCCCTGGGATGAATCTTTAACAAAAATTAAAATAAGTAGATTTTTAGTGTATTTGAATGTCATGTGTTGTATTTCCTTTATGTGTGACCCTTTTGTAAATAAAACAGGGAAATTCAAATATAAGAGCCCTGCCCAATCAATTGTGAAGCAGCAGCAAATGAACCTGAAGAGCAAGAGAAGTGGAGCAGAAACTGTTCAATTGCTCTAAGAGGAAGGATTTGAAAGCTATGAGATGTGTCAAAGTGTTACTTAGGAAGCAAATATTTTTAACTTAAAAGGATTTCTGAAGTAAGTCACAAATTGATTCAGAAGATACTTAGCAGACAACAAAAGCAGAAAAAAATATCAAGGGCCAATATTTATGAATCTTTTTATATCTATGTCAAGATGTCCCTGTTTCAGTTTGTACCTGATTTATTATTATGTTAAGAACAATCATTTACTCTAGCAGAACGAGGAACAAATGTCCAGCATTTAACAAATGTCCAGACTCAGGAACAACTCCTTCTACTGTTTGAACTCAAAGCATTGGTTAAAGAATTCCAGCATCTGCTGCAGATCCTATTATATCCCTAAACAGAGCAACTAAAGGAAATATAAAACGCTGAAGTTCACTTGGAACAGTAAATGTGTTTGTGCCAGTCCAGAAGCAGCAAACTGACAATCTTGTTTTTCTGCATCTGCCAATGTCAGTTGGATATACACAAAAATTGGGGTAGCACTTATAAAAGTTGTCTCAAATAAAGTATTATGGAGGGGAAGGGTAGTATTCTCTTCTGACTGCATCTCCAATTGCATTTGCACTCTGGACCTCCTCCCAAGTCAGACAGGAAACCATGTCCAACCTGGTCCAACAGCCAAAGTTATCTCACCACACTCCCTAAGTCTGTCACTTATGAATCTTTATGTAGCATCCCCTAGATCTGCTCCACCCTCATTCCCTCCTTTCCTTTTTTCACTTTCACCAGCAGTCAATCTCCCACCCCCAAAATAGGTAGGTGCTCATGGCCAGGCTGCCACAGAGGCATCTTCAGATCATTTGTGCAGGGACAGCCCTCACTAGTCCCAATTATTTCTTTCCCTTCTTTTCCTGCTTGAAGATCTATCTGTACTTCTGTCCCTACATTACTGTCCTTAGAGTGAAATTTCAGACTAATCTCTTCCAAAATGTTCACAGGTGACACTGATTTAAATCGTAACCTATGTGGAACTGATCTTCATTTTAACCCATGCCTTTTGGACCGCCATGAAATAGTGATGCTAATGTAAAAAATGTCATTATTTGAGGATAGTGATTTGGGGGAAAATGATCTGTGTTGCCTCTCAAGTCACTTTCAAGTAGACAGTTACTACATCTAAATGAGGAATTGCCTTGGGTTTGGGTCAGAGAAAGTTATCCCTTACTACTGAATTTACTAAATTTATGGCTATTTTGATATTGACAAAAATGATAGGACTTCAACTCTCAATCCAATGAAAAATTAGCAAAAAGTCATTTACTTCTTCTTTCTAATTATTAAATAATTACAAATGCAAAGACACTTAATACTTATATTTACAAACCTGGATGAAGTCAAATATGGTAAGAGGCAGAATGTCATCCAAAATTGCTATATCTTTGGAGAATCTATTAAGGATTCCACCTATAATATAAAGGAAGATGCCTCAAAAAAACAGCAATCTTAAAAAGATATCAATATATTTAATGTTAAGATTGGATCATCATAGACACTGAGAACTCACAGAAAAATATGTAATCACAAATAAGGACTTAGAAAATTTTAGCATTGTACAAAATTCTAAGTAACCATGTGCTCAAGGTACTGTCTCCCATCTTCAAACCCTTATAAAATACAGACTGCTGTAAAGTTCAGGAAAAACCCAGTGTCTTTAACAGAGCCCTAACCACAGATTAGGTGAGGAACGGACACTCTTCTTACTACTAAACTTAGTGCTAATTTACTGGGTACATGGCCATCATTTTTCTATGCCTGCTCTCTATAATATATAGCTTTCCCTCTCCTCTAATGTCCACACCTTTTTGACATACTTCTCCTAAACCCTACTCAGTTCCTCTTGCCCACCACATGAACCTCCTTTGCTATTTTCTCTTCTGCCTTCTTCACTGGCAATCTAAGTGTTAGCCTGTCTTCCAAACTCTAGACTCAGTTTTTAAGTTTGATAATTTTTTTCCATGAAATTGATTATATGCATAGTGTCTACTATCTGGCAGGCACAATGCTAGGCATTGAGATAACGGGTGAAAAAGTTGTACTCCTTGTCTCTGAAAAATATAATTAAATGTATAATTAGATAAAATATAAAATAATACTATACAAGCAAGGTGACATTAAGTCTTATCATTCACCCTCTACTAACTGCAGGATAAAGTCCAAAATTCTTAGTTAAATATTTAATGTCTTCCATAAATTAGCCTTAAACTACCTAACTAGTACAAGCTTCCTCTACTCAGACATTCAGTTTCAGTTAGATTGGTTTATTCTTTAAATACACTTTACATAACCCTAATTCCCTGCCTGTTCCCTCTGCTTAAAAACCCTTTTCTCTCTTCTCTACTTGTTAACATTTATGTTTCCTTCCTGGTCCAACTCAAATGCCTCTCTGCAAGAAAGCATCAATGTGAGTAGCAGCTGGAATTAAGCCCTACTTTCTCTGGACAAACTTAGTACCTTTAATACATCTTGTCAGCACCAGTGTAATAACGATTATATCCTTGTCTTATATCTCGGTTGCTTGTGTACCAGTCTTATCTCTTGTTCTAGATTGTAAATTGCAAGAGGTCAATGGGTTTTTGCCTCATTTATTTGGTGTCACAGCCCTTTATAAAGCAAAAAGCCTTATATGCAGGAATTAGTCGATGTAGATTTATTGATTTAAGTTACTATCTTTTAACCTTTACCGATAATATGTTCTTTTACATATTTAATTAAACATATTTATATATTTTCTATAAATAAAAAAACTTTTAAAACCAGTTTATGGTATTTTTACTGTTTAGAAAAGGACATTTTACTTTTGTGAAAAAATATCATTCTGGTGTTTACTGTATTTCAAATGGTAGAGTTCTGTCAAAATATGTAGTCACATACTTTCATCCATTCAATGTAATTTACTGAACACCTACTATGCGTCTGCATCTTAGGGCCATATAAATAGTAACATAGCAAAGTCAGGCACAGAATCAGTGAAAATCAGGACCAACACATAACTGTAGCAGGATATATCTGAGAGACACTGAAGTGCACATACAAGACAAGGAGGCAGTGGTTGCTGCCAGTATAGCAGAGAATATACTGAGAAAAAAAAAAAAAAAAAAACCAGACATCAGAAAAAGCAATGCTTTTTTAAAAGAAAGCAAAATCCCTGCATAGAGGAAATGGGGTCAGGGTAGATAGGAATTGAACATACGGATCTTACAAGATCATCTTGCTATTTCAATTTTCAGGAGCATAAATAAGGAGGCATGCAAAAGTAGAGATGTTTCAGAGTCACCCTATAAAGTGTACTAATGTTTAGAAAGTATGATTAATACAAAAATGACTTGAATGGTAAATACCTAAACATGAAGAAGAGAAGGTTCAAACTAACTGAGCAGTGTTGAAGGAAATAAGGATCTCTGAAAAGTAAAGAGCTGAAATGGAAAGTGCACCTCCTGTGGGGACACCCCAAAGACAGTAACACAGGAGGAAACAACCGTGCATTTCACATTGGCTCTGTAACAAGCCCGGAGACGGCCTTATTTTGTTCTCACAACAATCTTCTGAGATCACTATGCCTTGTTTTACTTTACAAATGTGGAAGTCAGCTTAGATGTGGAAGTTAGGGAAAGAGTAACTTGTTCACCATAACTCCTACAGGACCATGCTGAGCCTCAAACAATGCCTCTGATCTTACTCTCATATCTCATTGACTATTCTGCCTGCTGGGAAAATCCCTATCTTCTCTGGGCCTTAGTTTTCCCATAAAAATGAAATTCCCAGACTAAAGTAATTTGATATTCTCTTTAGGTCTAAACTTTCTTAGCTCTGAGAAGTATAATAAAATGAGGCAAGGCTTTAGTGACACACAAGGGCTTCAGAATAAATATGAAGATCTTGAATGCTAACACTGACATTTTGTCACTTGGAAAAAAATTCTTACTTTAATATTTTTAGATACAAATCACTCTATAAATCTCAATCTTGGACTTTATTTTTTGCTTTATAATCAAACATTTGTGTGTCTACTTCCTCTCCCTGTCTGTGAGTTCTTCCAGGACAAGTCTTATTCATCTTTTCATGTTAGCCCCTGGCTTAGCCATACTTAAGTGTTCAACAGATTTCTGTAAGAATAAAACATTGACCCTCATTAATCGCAGATTCATTAAATGCAAACTTGCTATAGAAAAATCAAAGAATTGATTACTTTCAAAGTACCACATTGTCATTAGCTTTTAAGTCATTAATTCCTCTTTTTCATTAAGCTTATTTTCTGTGCTTTATTTTTAATTGTGGTATAACTGACAAAATTATAAGATATTTAGTGTATAATGTGATGCTTTCATATATTGATATGTATTTGTGTGCGTTAATGTCTATATACACATTTAGGTGTCTACACATATGCATATATACACATACATTGTGAAAGGATTCCTCCCCCTAAGTTAATTAATACATTCATCACCTTCCTATTTACTTATTTTGGTAAGAACCTTAAAAGTTTACTCTCTTAGCAAAGTTTAACTATACAATATAGTATTATCAAGTATAGTCACCATGTTATACATTAGAGCTCAGACCTTACTCATCTATGGTTCTACCCTTTTACCAAGTTCTAGATGGTGTTCAGAAATACTTAAAAAATAAGTTTGAGAATTTCCCCCATCTCCAAAAATGAACAAAATCTGGAAAAATTTATATGATCATCTTTGAACTGTTATATCAAATTAGATTATTCTACCCCATCAAAAGGCTTGATTGGAAAAAGAATTTTCTATTTTTCTTCATCACTTCAAGTCTCTCCTCTTTTAAATAATGCTATACATTGGCAACATGCTGCCTAGAGAGGACTGGATCAAATTTCTATTGGAGAAAGACAAGTGAGCCAGAAGGGCCTGATTCTGCTTCTCCAATGCCATCAGCATCATCACATTCTAACTGTGCTAATTAAGTAATAGAGAAATATGGGCAGCAACAATAGCTGACAGACTATGACAGCTGAGAAACGCACATGTCAGACGTAAGGAGACTCAGTAAAAGGCAGATCCCTCCATGCAAAAGGCAACACTACTAACAGAAGGCCACTAAAGCATAGGTCCTACTGACGGGGGGTCCACAGCTTCATTGGGTATACCAAGCCAAGTACCTGCTTTCAACGCGTTGAGAGTGGACATAGGTGCTTGAAGAACAGAATGTAACATTTTGTGGTGTAAAATTTTGGACACTGTGATCAGAGTATGCACCAGTGGTAAACCTCTGAAGAATCCCAGAGCAAGCAAAGTGTCGGCTACTCCCACATAAATGTAAAAAACATAATAGTAGCTGGTGCTGGTGATGATGACTCCGGAGGTGCTATTTGCACTCTTAGTACTATTTCCTTTGTCTTGAGAAGATGTTCTGTAGAGGAAAGGGGAAATTTTTACTTGGCAACCAAATATTTCTACTGAATTTCCAATATATGCAAATAAAGTCTAATTTGAGTCAAAAGAAACAACATATTTCATTACCAGTTTGTGCCTTTAGTCTCAAGGATTTACTATTGCAAGAAAGGTTTTTTCAATCATTGAGATAGGTAAAAGTCATGTTCTTTAGAAGGTTATTAGAGACAACACTAAGTGTATAATGTTTTAAATATTTGTATTACATTTTATGGAAATTAATAACAAATTAACGCCTCTAGAGATTGTCAAAGAGCTACAGGACTACACATGCTCACAATTTTATCTCAAGACCTCTATTGTCCACTGCAATAATACTAGAGGGGGGGAGAGGAGCAAAGTAGATTTACAGTATTTAATATGACCCAGAAAATCAATACAAACAAAACACAATCCACAAAGTATATGGAATATTACTCACTTTCCAAATAGCCACAACACAACCAAAGAAACAGCCACCTGGAATGGAACAGACATAGTTGATTGTTTTTCAACGCTTTTACCTGTTTTTCCATCCACCTCTTATTTCACCATGACTTACAACAAATTACACACAATTTCATCTCCCTTTGCTTTGCTTTCTGGGCCCAGTTGCTGCAATAATTGTTCTGAGACCCATTATTTGTGGTGAAACATATTAAGTTAATGGTATTCACATTTCACGCAATTTAATACTTTACAATTTCTCAATGAGCCACTGTAAATTTCACTCAACAGCAACTATTCCTTGAACTTCACTGAAGACCTAAGATTACAGCTAAATGTCTTAAATAATATACTTTGTTTCTTATGTAGAGTGTAATCTCAGCCTGCAGGCAGGCTGTTTATCCAATTATTTGATATAAAAATTTTATTGTACAATGATTATGAGGGACTAATACCTCTGAGACCAATCAGAAAATATGAAATTGTTATTTATGAAGACCAGTTTAAAGTTTCAACAGTGCAAACATTCAGTTTTAAAAAAAAGGTAAGGTGCATTCAGGTTAAAGCATACACTACTGCTACTATTATAAAACACCTGGGATTTCCTCAAAGTAGAAACATGTGCGATAACAACGATCTGTGACATAACAAAACAAACTTAACAACTGTGATTTGATAACAACTTCCTTTGATATTTAAATGACCTGTACTCTGTTCTATTTCAATATGGATTATATTCTCCCAAAACTTGTGGGAGAAACACTCTTGTGTTGATGTCAATCCAACTATAATTCTAGAAATTACTTTGAAATTATACAATTAGCCCAATAGTAACTTTAATAAGGAATGAAGTAGAAAAAAAGAGAAATTTTGAGTAAAATAATTTAAAAATGAATACAAAAATAAATAGGGTAGAAACAAATGTCCTTGGCATAAGAAATCTATAAATTTTGTTTCATACTCAAATTTCTCTTAAGAATTCGATAGTACCAGGCCTCCCCGGTGGCTCAGCGGTTAGGCGCTGCGCTGTGGAGCTGTCGGCAGTGGCAACGCGAGTTCGACGCCCCGCCCCGGCCAGGGAGAGTCCCGCATGGTGCGGCAGACCTCTCCTGCCTTGCCCGCTGCTCCCCTCAGCAGAGTATTTCTGATCTGCCTGTTCTGCTACCTGCTCTGTCTTTGGTGAACCCTCTCGCCGCCCTCTGCCTCCAGCCTGTACCCCAGCTTGTATGTATAAACAAAAAATAAGTCTTAAAAATAAAATTCAATAGTACCATGTAAATATCATAGTATCTTATAAATAATAGTATCACATAAATATTTTAAGGGGAACACTTACTAGTATTAAGAAGTTATGTTATGTACTTTAAAGTGGTATATAAGTTTTAGTTAAATTAATATATCTGATAGAGAGTAATAATAAAAAATATAATGGTATCATTTTCACTAGCCTCTATGCATTATATTAATTTAAAAAAAGCTATCTTTGTTTCCTTGGAGTGCAAGTAAATTCAAAAATGACAAAAAATCTTGGCAATAACCTAGCTATTTCAATAGTCTTTGTTTCAAGGTGTTTTCCTATTTCCTAAGAAATTACTCATGAATCTAGATACTGATATACTTCTGAATCATTCTTTGATTATTAATTTCCTCCTTTGCTCCAATTAAAGGAATGCCCATAACACTAGCACTGCCAACATTCTCTGGATGTGAGTAGATCACAGGAATACATATCTTATAATATTTTTATGGAACAATTACAAAATATTTTCCAAAGAGCCAGTGTAGTCAGTATAATATAAAGTTATTTCCTGGTTCTTTTGAATAGAAGCTATGGAACCACCAATACAAATCAATGCAAGTAGCCTTTACTGACCAGAACAAAAGCATTTCTAAGGCCTTACATAATGACTTTAGTAAAAATATTTGGGGCATATAGAAACAATTGAACAAACAAGTTCTAGCATCTCATTTCCAAAATATTTCAAAGTTATAAAGTTTATGCAGTTAATATAGTGACAGTCCCAGATGACTAAAAGAGAAAAGCAAAAAGCTCTTTAATTTTAAAAGTTTTCAAGATTTTCAACTTCATTCCATAGAAAATAGTATAGTCTAGATCAGCAGTACCCAAGAGAAATTTCCACAATACTAGAAATGTATTTCTATACTGTTCAATATTATTGCCACTTATTACATGTGGCATTTTGATCACTTAAAAATGTGACTAAAATGTGACTGAGAAAGTAAATTCTAAATTTGATTTCACTTTAGTTAATTAATTTACATGGTCACATATGGCCGGTAGCTACTGTATTAGACAGTGCATGCATAATAACTACTAGCTATGGAGGGTATAGAGTACTATTATATATATACATATACATGCATACACACATATATACATATCTATACATATATGTATGCATGTGTGTGTGTGTATCAGGCATCATAAATATAACAATGGTGCTAAGGACAGGCCCATGAATGGCCAAGATGATGATTCATGACCTTTGCAAATGGCCATAGATGAAAAGAAGTAGCTAGTATTTAGAAGGTAGGTCAGAATTTAAATTATGGAGATAATTTGTCCACATGATCAAAAATAATGATAGAATATCATAGATTTATATATATATATATTTATCTATATATACACGCACATATATATGGAAAGAGTAACGAAGTGCCTATATTTGAAAAACTTATTTGCTAAATGAATTAATAAACATCCTAGGAGATATAACATATGAAAGTTGAATATGTATGTGGTAAAACCCTAATAGTATGGTTCAAAAATCAGACATGATGTAGAATTAGAACAAGAACATATTCTGAAATTATAAAGAATCCTACTATGACATAACCAGTTCTGATCTTCGCAACTCAAGTAGGTAGGTATGAAATGAAGAAAAGTGCCAAGGGCAATGTGTTAATAGTATGATGATGTATATAAAGAGCCTGAAAATGTAACTAGAGCAAAGAAGGTATAATGGTCCAACATTCCATCATAAAGAACTTTAATTAGGCTACAAAGAAAACACTGTAATAGCTGCAGAGGCCTTTAAAAATTACTTAAGATTGTCACTGTAGTAGATGTTGTGCCTAACAGCAATTTCTTCCAGTCTTAATAGATGACCCTGCCTCCCGTCACATCCCCATCCATTTTCTATACAGCAGAGAGGATAGCTTTTTTAAAACATGAAAAAGATCACATTGTATTCTGGCTGAAGGCTGCTAAAGGCTTCCTTGACTAAAATAAAGCCCAAGGTCTTCATACCAGTCTACCAGTCTTGTTGAGACTTTTTTGCTTACTTTTTCAACATCACCATATCACTCTTGCCTTTCCCATCTCCCCAATTTTGCCAGCCTCCTCTTAGTAGCCATAATTTACCAAATTCTTCCAGGACCGGCACATATGCCCCAGTCTGTATGTTTGACTCCTTCTTATCTTTTAGGTGTCAACTAAATATCATTTCCTTAGAAAGAGCTCCCTGCCCACTGTCCCTTTCCTACCTTTATCTAAGTGCACTGTTAATTTCCTTCCGGTGCTGATCACTTTCTGTAATTATTTTCATCAAAATGTTTTCACTGTCTATTTGCTCCTGCAAAATGTGCTTTATAGGACCAGGGAGGAGCCATTTGTCCTCTTTCTTGTTATATCCTGAGTGCTTAGCACAACACCTAGCAAACAATGGGTATTCTGTGAATCCATTTTTAAAAAATAAAAGAATAGACAGACAAGAGACTACTTATATAAATAATTACAAATAGCAACAGAGAGAAAAGAAGACAATACTCATATAGAAAACATTTTAAAATCAGGTAGAAAAATAAAGAACCAAAGCTGATTCATTCTACAATCATTATACATATACAGAATCTAGGGCTATCTCTCAAGTCACAAAATGAATCTGATTCTAAATTAATACCTATTATTTAACTATTGATAGTTTGTGTTTTTGCCAAAGGAGGACGGCATAATAAGTGCTCATGTTAACACTGTAAACACAAGTAAACTGTATTTTCTCTTTGTATTTTCCATCTGTATTTTCTATTTGTCCTTCTCTGTATACATAGCACATTGAATTATTTCTGGCATATTCTCACATACCAAAAATATGTGCTGAATGAGAAAATGGCTGAATGGTAATAAAAGTAGAGTGACACCTTGATATAACTTACTACACAGATTTCAAATCTTCACGGGTCAAATCACACCCTAAAACACAGACCATGCTAAGAGATTGATAAAAGGATAGCAGGGATATTGTAGGAGTGTATTATATGCCCATTTTATTTGTAATGTCAAGTCACCCACAGGTTCTTTATTAACAAACAGAAGGGAAATCATAAAAGAATAGGAAACAGCAGTTCTCTGAAAAATCACAGGATGAGAGCACTAAACATCGTTTTGTGATACTCCAGTTAACAACCAGTGAACTCCAGTCTGGTTGTTGTAGAAATAGCCAGGAAACCGTCTCATAATCTACTGTTTTCATTTCATCTCTATCTAGTCAATTATGCACTTCCAACGAAGAACATTTAGAAAGAACAATGTAATAAATATCTTACAGCCTATATTCTTTGTGCTTATAATTAAGAATTTATAGAAGATACAACAGAGAAATGGAGTAGACAAAATGATACAAAAATGCAATCATAGACTGTCTCCCTTATCAAAATGACACACTAATGATAAGTGGTTAGCAAACTGAGCAGACAAAACTAGTATTTTCAACTTAGTACTTGAAATAAAAAAGCTAAGTATTTCACATTGCAAAAGGAAAGCATATTGAACTTATTCTATAAAATCATAAAATCTAAATTTGAATACAGCCTGTATGAACACTAAAAAGGGGAGAAATCACTTCTTCAAGGAAAAGACATCATAAATATTCACAGAAAACCCTAAGTTTTCATAGAGAACTAAAAAAACTAATTGAAACAATAAATCAGTTCAACAAAATGGCAGATTACAAAATCAACATAAAAAAATCAGTTACTTTCCCACACACAAACAGTGAGCTAGAAGAGGAAGAAATACAGATAACAATCTCTTTTACAATTGCATGAAAAAGAATTAAATACCTAGTAGTAAACAAAAGAGGTGAAAAAATCTATACAATGAAAACAAAGACATTCTTAAAAGAAATAGAAGACACAAAGAAATTGAAATATATTCCCTGCTCGTGGGTTGTAAAAATTTACATTGTCAAAATGGTTATCTTACACAAAGCTATATACAGATTTAATGCAATCCCTATCAAAGTCTCAATGGCATTCCTCATGTGGAACTACAAAAGATACCAAATGTCAAAGCAATCCTGATAAGAAAGAGGAAGAATTATGGTATCACATGCCCAGACTTTATATTACAAAGCTATAATAATCAGACAGTATGACACTAGAACTAAAGCAGGCACACTGACCCAGTGGAATAAAATTGACAGCCCAGAAAAAATGTTTCTGCAAGTAAGCGGGTGATTTGATTCTCTGAAAGTGTCGGTGGAAATAATATGAAACCACCAATATATTTTTATTTCATTTTATGAAGAAACAGTAATTTAAAAGTAGTGATTCATCACTTGCATATGTATAATGCAATATTTTTCTTTTGCATACAAGCTGGGGTTCAGGCCAGAGGTGTGGGGCAGTGAGAGGGTTCACAAGAGACAGTGGGAAGCAGAACAGGCAGATCTACTGAAATACACTGCCGAGGGGAGCAGCGGGAAAAGCAAGAGAGGTCTGATGCGCCATGTGGGAATCTCCCCGGCTGGGCATCAAACTCATGCTGCAGCCACCGATAGCTCCGCAGCATTGCACTTAACCTGTTGTGCCACCTGGGAGGCCCATGCAATATTTTGAATCAAATAAAGTTTAGTACAGAATGATTTCCAATATTTAATTTTATCCTTATAAAGACATTCTAGTTTGCAACTTTTAATCTCTATCAAAAACTCAAGTAGTTGTGCTTAATCACATTTCATAAGTTTACATATGAAATAAGATACCAATAGTGATTTCAATTGTTGAATTAGAGAAAATAAGAACTACTTGAAACTACACATACCATAACATAGTGAAAATTTATATTATGCATATAAAGTTATATTTTGTGTGTGTGTACACCCTTCCAAATTACCCTTAATTTAACTTTATTTTTTTTAAAGTTCTTTTTTTTGTTTGTTTGTTTAGATTTATTTTTTATTTATACATACAAGCTGGGGTACAGGCCAGAGGTGTGGGGCGGCGAGAGGGTTCACCAGAGACAGAGTGGGGAGCAGAACAGGCTGATCAGAAATACACTGCTGAGGGGAGCAGCGGGCAAGGTAGAAGAGGTCTGCCACGCCATGTGGGACTCTCCCCGGCCGGGCGTCGAACTCGCGTCGCTGCTGCCGACAGCTCCGCAGCGCAGCGCTTAACCGCTGCGCCACTGGGGAGGCCCAATTTAACTTTAAATCACAATATTTTACAACAGAACATTCTTACCTCAGCCAGAAAAATAACTAAACACCAAATTAGCACAAAAATTAAGTTCTTATGAACAGTAATGTATCGAAGGTATGTGTTCCATGTCGTCACTGCTGGTATGTTCTCCAAGTCATCAAAAAAACACTCCTAAAAAAAGAGTTATGGTTATTGCAATGAGACAATACTGCTTCATACCACTACTTTGGTTTCGTTTTGACTGTGTGGAAATGAATCTAAGTGAACTGTAACAAATATAAACCATCAAAAATGATGTGCATGATGTCACTCTACTGTCAGTATAATGTCCATTGGAAGAACACAGTTTTTGAAAAATGAGAAACACTATAATTCCTCAAATTCTGAGAAGTATTCCTGATGGCATAACTATATTATGTTTGGGCAATTTCACTACTTTAATGATGAATAATGTCACACCTTTTATCAAAGGAATGATTCCACCCAACTGAAGTTTCCCAAAACTCTCCTTTCACTTATATCTTCAGGGGTCTATGGACAGATATAGTTTGAAATTTTGCTAGCTGCAGAGGTCATCCAATAGGCTTGAAGGCCAGCTGATGCTTGTACATTCCTTAGTAGCCTAGGATTATCTCTTTTCAGTTATGACTTAAATTACTAAACTTTACCATGGGTATAGTCTCCTGAAAATCTTTATTTGTCCTTTAGTAGATGCATTTCAAAATTTTGAAAAACAGTGATATCAGATAGTGTAATGGAAAAGAATAGTTTGTTTCCCATGAAGTCAACAATATTCATAGGAGAAGCACTAAAACTTCAAAGAATGGGTCCAAGGGCTCCTATATGAAGTCAGCATATACTGGTTAGGTATAAAGATTTTGGGAGTTAAACAGCCATGGTTTTGAATCTGGACTCCACCATTGATCTCCTAGATAATGTTTGAATTTGGGAACATCACTGGTGTTCTCTGAACCTTCACTTTTTTATCTGTAAATGAGGTAGTGACGAGTACCTTCCAGGGTAGTAATGGTGACTAAATAAATTCTGCCTGGCACTGGAAGCAATCAACAAACAACAACTAATATTTGTCAAAGATATCATTATTTACAACTAAACTTACAGTTTCAGGCTTTAGAAGTTCATTCTAGTTGATATTAAAACCACATAAAATATACAGAAACAAATAAAAAAGAGACAAACAAATAAGTCATGCTGATATAACATACAGCATGGTAACCATAGTTAATAATGATGCATTGAATACTTAAAAGTTAAAAAGAGAATAAATCTTAAAGGGAAACAAAGAAAAAATACATAGAAGAATTATCCTTTAGGAAATCTTTTTAAAATTATAAAAAATCTGAAAGTATGTACTTCAGAGTTTACCAATTCAGGTCTTCATTTTACAAAGGAGAAAACTTTTGTCCAGAAAAATGCTAACTTGAGACTTGCCAAATGTTATACTACTCTTAACTGATCTACACTGTTTAAGTGTGATCTAAATAAAATATTGCCTGTTTCATCCAAGGGTCTACAAAACACAAACATAAACCTTCTTCTTTTATACTGCTTCCTGTTTTAAGAATAAAGTAATTTTATTCTTTAAAGCTTAATAAACTTTCTTACTAAAATTTTCCCTAGTATATGTCTAATTCACATACCTTCTTTAAAAGAAATCTTTTCAGAAATCCAATATATAAAGCAAATTTAAAAGATAAAAAAAAACCTCTCTAAATTCCAAAAACTAATGTGTAAGCCGGAATGTGAGTTACCCCTACTGAGAGATTATATGATTATTATGTACCTTAGATAGGTTATATCCACAAAGAAATATTTCATGGTTGCTAAATAACTGAACCTATTGTTTGTTCATATATTTATTCATACTCTAACCTCTTCCTGGAGAGGTTTTAAGGTGGTAATAAAACAGTTGCTTTCTAATTTATAATAATGTTTATTACTGGCCTAGTAAAGAATACAACACTATCCCTGGTTTTGACTTATAATAAATTTGATGGAAGAAATATATCTATCACAAAAGGAAATAGCTGATTAATTTACATTCTAAAATAGTTTACTTAATTGTTGGACTTTGGACTTTCAGAATCTTAAGCTAAACCTCATCTTAAACCCATAATTTGAATATATGTTTGAATACACACACACACACACACACACACACACACACACATATTTATGTGTGTGTATATATATATTGCCTTCTGTTTAATTATATTCAGGGGGTTGGTGAAAACCCACTAATAAAACTTATACACACCTTCAAATATTCTTCATTGATTTCTTCACTTATTTCCAAGCCACTATCTTGAGATAACCGTCTTGAATATATATCCATTTCAGTTAAGTTTGCTTGAGGGGCCAGTGACATTTTTCGAGTGGATGCTCCCGTCCTTCTGTGAGTGCTCTGACCTTGGTTCACTGAGGAGCATGTCATCAGGTTCAGAACAGACTGCCTCCTTCGGCCCTGAAATGTGGGGCCAGTGTCGATCAGGCTGCTCCGTGGAAGAATGGCCTCTCCCTGCTCAGAACCTGCAACTAAGGACAGTCTTCTCTCTAAAGGCTCATCAGAATCTTCTTCGATGCCATTCATTTGTAAAGGAGTCTTTTGAACAATCGAAAATTTTCTTATAGAGTTGATTGGATTGCGAATAGAATTCTTCCTCTTTTCACCAAACTCTCCAGGCTGTTTAAAAGATTGCTTTTTTGTTTCATTCCAGGAGACAGCAGCATCTCCTTCTAAAGAGAAACGCCGTAAAGTCTCAGTGAGGATTGAATTTCTTCTGTCTGCACTAAACTGGTCAAAAGAATCATATCCCATGAGCTTTGAGCTGAAGTCTGGCCGTAGATTTTGTAGTTCAGAAAATGTTCCATAAAAATAGCTGGTACCTTCATGTAAAATTAATATTTTGTCAGCTTTCTTTAAATGTTCCATTTTAGAAGTGACCAAAATCCTAGTTTTGTTAGCCATCAACTTACAGACACAGCTTTAAGGACATAAAAAGATATAAATAAGATCAACTTTATAAATGCTTTATTATATTAATGTGTTACATTTTAACATTTTATTTAAAGTACTCCTATATAAAATCTCCCTCTTAGAATGTTATCATTATACATGAAAATGATTCTAAAAGCAAATATTCAATAGAAATTAATTTGATGCCTCTGATTTAAGTGCTATGTCACATTCTGCCATACTGAGTCACAATAGTGGACTTACTTCTAAAGAGGTAATTAGCAGTCTGTGGTGTCTTTAGCATGTACATTGTAAGTTATTAAAAAAAAAAAAACATACCTTTCAAATATTTCTTTTTCTGTTAAAACATCTAGGTATCCAAAAGGAGAATCTAATAGGTACAAATCAGCATCTTTGTATACTGCTCTAAAAAGAAAATGAAAATGACATTCAATTTCCTTAATATTACCCTTACTATTTAGAGGAGATGGTTTTGAATGAGGAACAAAAAGATAAGTCAGAGATGACATCTATGGCTTTTTACTACACTCCAAGATCTGCGTGATTTTATTGTATGTGAATGGCATAAATTTACAAAAGTTAAAAACTGAATCGTACCAAATCATACATTAAAAACTTACTGAAAAATTTTTAATAATGATATATATTTAGAGTCAATACCATATGAATTTTGGGGAATTACTGATAAAAAATACACTTGCTTTTGATTTAGTGTTTCTGTATTACTGTAGCACTACATATAATGGCCAAGCTATGGAAACAACCTAAGTGCCCCAGAACAGATGAGTGAATCAAGAAGCTGTGACACTGACACACACACACACACACACACACACACACACACACACACACACACTCACAGACAGACAGACACACACACACACACACACAGAAAATTTCTCAGTGATCAAAATAGATAAACTCATGCCATTTGCAACAACATGGATGGAGTTGCCTGGAATTATGCTAAGTGAAGTGAGCCAGAAAGAGAAATATGGTTTCACTGATATGTGGAGTACAGAGAACCAAAAAAAAGGGTGAGATAAAAATAAGCTTAAAAACCAACCTTTGAAAGCTGACTATAGAACTGGGGCTTCTAGAGGGGGAGGGCTGGGTAAGGCTAGACCAATGTGGAGACGGAGAGCCTATGGTGATGGACTAGGGGTGCTTTGGTGGTAGGTGTGCTACAGTAACTACACATAAAGGGGGGCACCCTATACTGACAAGTGCCAACAACAATGAAAACCAATGTTAACTAGGTGAAAAAAAAAATCAGTGGAAAAAAATATATATGTTATTTCATTGCATAAATTGACACAGCAACTAAATTGCAACACTTACGGAACTATTTCATTTGTTTTTAATGCTTTTTTTTACTGTTCTTATAAATAATTTTATAAACACATTTTATTTTTAATGTTTTTAATGTTTTTCAGTGTTGACTGCTACCAGTAAATTGATAGCAGTGCTGCTGTGGCTGTGTAATTGATACTGTATTTTGCTTCTTACAGTCTCAGTCTCGGTACCATACACATAAAAATTCCAAACAAGTAAAGAATGAATAATTCATAATAAAAATATATATCTATTATATTTTACTTGTTAAGAAATAAAATTTTATGTGCAAGAAAATTGTAAGTTGAGCATAAAATAGAAGTATTAAGATGAAGCTATAGCTCTATGTTAAACAATGAGGTGATTATTTCAAAACATTTAAACTTTGCAGGTGTGCTTGTTATTAACCCCTATCCCATTTATACTGGTTCAGTATTTATGTAATAGTTATTGGCACTTTCCATAAGAAGAAAATTATATTCAATTAGCAAATAATTAAGAGAATAAAAAAAACAAATAGCAAAAAGCCAAAGTAAAACATAAAAGAAGCTTTGCAGTGTAAGTTATTGTTAAATACAATATGCAAGAGATAAAGGATCCCCATCAAAATGTACCTTCAAGGGTTTCCCTCCCTCTTAGTTCTTCTATCTTAACTTCACCCCTGTTACGATAGTTTCTCAGTATTTTAGAAATAGTATAGTCATCATCCAGTACTGACATAAGAATATTCTGATCAGTATAATAATAAATAATCCTTTCCAGTAGTAACAAGTTGTATCTTACAATAAAACCAAATCATAATCTGGTAAATACAAGCTCAATTCTATGTAGAGGCTGAATAAAATATCTTACCTAAATTTAAAACTAGTAAAATGCTTAAGTCTTACATTGGTTCAATCTAAATTAATCAACTTCCACTTATTCAGAAGTCATTAACTTGTCTGTGAATTTTATACATATATCCATTGATTTATTACTTCACAGTGCAATCCCAAGACCCAGGCCTGGTTTAATGTAGAGTTGAGGTGAAGTGGTTCAAATTGTGATCCTTCCGTTTCCCTCATGGTTTTCAGCAAGATAAAATCTAACAGCCTCAATTACATCATGATCGCTTCCATAAAGTGGGAGAATAATTTTTTGGCAGAGTGATATGGCTTATTAAGTAAAATTACACACACACACACACACACACACACACACACACACACAACCTAGAATAGTACCAGGTAACTACATGTGCTCAATGAATTAGTTTCCTGTCCCAGTTTTTGAAAGCAGGAGAAAGCAAGGGAAAAGAACCAAAATATAAGTGAGTTAATATGATTTCTTGTGAACAGCTTTGACAAAGAGTGAGAAGAATTTTGTTCAAATAAAACTGGAGGAACATTTGACATCCCATATCACCAATATTTTTTCATTGAAAGTTACAATTTAACCACAGAGATTTTTTTTCTTGACACAAATTAACTATGAACTTCTCTGATAGTTAAAAATGTTTTAAACAAGAATTTCTCTATCGAGGGATATCTCTGCTCCCAACAATGTTTAGTGTGCTTGTCTTATTTGTGTTTCTTTAAAGATGACAGACTTTAACCTTTAAGACAAATGTCATCATTTGCCTTAATTTTTTTTAAATTTTTTTTTAAAGATTCATTTTTTATTTATACATACAAGCTGGGGTACAGGCCAGAGGCGTGGGGCGGCAAGAGGGTTCACCAGAGACAGAGCGGGGCACAGAACAGGCAGATCAGAAATACACTGCTGAGGGGAGCAGCGGGCAAGGCAGGAGAGGTCTGCCACGCCATGTGGGATTCTCCCTGGCCGGGCGTCGAACTCGCGTCACCACTGCCGACAGCTCCACAGCGCAGTGCTCAACCGCTGCGCCACCAGGGAGGCCCTGCCTTAATTTTTTGCTGTGAAAATTGCTCATTATGTTGAAAATTTTGAAAATGTATGTTTATGTAAACCAAGAAGCATAAACAGAAGCCTAAAGCAGTGTTGCAGTGTGGGAGCTGGGTGAGCATGGGACTGTTAAAATAGACTTAATAAATATTTATATCTTCTCTTTCTTCGAGCTATTCAGAATCCCAGGGTTTTCCGTTTGCAGTAAACCATACCATAGGCAAAAAAATAGACACACACCAAAGCAGATATGCATTTTGAGAAAGTCATCATTTGTAGCAGCTATGAAATATTATATCATTATCTATTGTTCTTAAGGATGATTCTTATTAGCCTGCCAATCATAAAACCCCCAGCCTTTTTCAATTCCAGAACAGAATATTAAGAAATAGAGAAACATCTCTTATTTTTGCATACATGATATTAACAGCAAATGTTCACTAGACCAATAATCAGATACTCACCTTGCTAAAGAAATTCTCGCGCGCTGACCTCCACTCAGTGTAATTCCACCTTCTCCAAGAACTATATTGTCTTTCTCTGCAAATTTGGAAATGTCCTATTATCAAAAGTAGAAAGAGAGGAATTGTTAATATTGTTAGTTCGAATTTGAAAGGCAAAATCCCCAAAAATAGTTATATATCAGACTATAACTTTAACCACAGCTGAAATTTTGAACACTGTATCTCAATTATTTCAAATGGTCAATTATTATTTTAGTTGGTCAAAACTGCTTAAATTTTAGAAATAATTTTTTTAATTTCTGGAATGTCACTCATTCTTAATAATAATTCTTAAATAAGAATTGGGAAATATCAAAAAGTAAAACATACATATATTTATGGGTATGTGAATGTGTGTGTATATCATCCATAAGTCCGTCTCCAAACCAAATGCTATTAACATGCTAAAATCCACTTCTTTCCAATCTGAATTTACTCTTTAAAAGAAACTCCAAAAATGAATAAACCTAATAAGAAACACTAAAAGAATACCTTCCCCTGAAGTAGAGAAGCATAATTTTGGGTGGTAATAGACACAAGGAACCGCCTTTTATGCTTCTCTCACCCATCCATCCAAACAGCCCAATCTTCTTCCTTATTCTCAGCTCCTTATTCCCATCTCCTCACCCCATCCACTCCACCTCTCCTGTCACCTCCCTGCCACGTGTCATCCTTTTACCCAGTTAATGAACTTCTCTACAGCAACAGTCAAGTGAAGGGCTGTAAGAAATTACAATTTATCAGGAATAGTCCTTGTAAGTCTAACTTGGAAAATAGCCCATAGTGTTGGAGAAAACTAAATACATCCCAATGATTTAATTAACCATTTTAAGGTAGATTATAAAACAGTGCAAAATTAATTGGAAAATGAGTGTATAGATAGTTGAACTATTCATACAACAAACAAAATTCTAGAAGGCTATCTGGAAGAGATAGCTTTGGCCTGAGACTTGAAAAATGAGAAGAATTAAATAGGTAAAAAAAGGCTTTCTCATTTTTCTTCCCATTCACACACATCTGTTCTTTCACTTGCTTACCACTCTCTAATTTCTTTCTCTCTTGAAAATTCTCTCCTGTAATATTGTTCCTTTTTCTTCACAATCTAGAATGAAATCACTCCTCTCTTTGAACTACAACCAACACTATTTTAATCGTCAAAATAATTGTTGCTGTTACTCACTTGTTTCTGATTATCTATCATATGAAAGTTAAATAGAATTTCATGCACAAAATTCTAAACTCAAAAATCAGGAAAATTAATAAGTGATCATTACTATTAAGACTAAATATTTCCCTGCTGTCCAAAAGTAGAGTGCCACTATGAAACCGTTCACAAGCTGAAATGGTGTAAAGCAAAGAAACAATTACCATTCATTTATATGGAAAAAGTTCTTAGTGTTCCCAGACCCCCAAAATAACTTACATACATACACAATAATACATAATAAACCCACATACACAATAATACATAACCCGCCAGATAGCACTAACTTATAGCAAAACCAGGAGTAATATAAATACACAGCTGTATAAAGTAGTTCCCAAGGAGGGAGATCAAATGGAACAACATCAAATTCTTCAAAAAAGGACCAGAAATAGCATTTCCTTTGTAAC
Organism: Scalopus aquaticus; assembly: GCA_004024925.1. NCBI lineage: Eukaryota > Metazoa > Chordata > Mammalia > Eulipotyphla > Talpidae > Scalopus > Scalopus aquaticus. Next base: position 56,123 of record PVIJ01003984.1, on the reverse strand, counting down.
ACTCAATTAAATCCCGACTTGAAGCTGGTCAAGGGAAGAAAGGGGAAAACACTCTTTTAAAAAATTAGGAATCAAGGAAGGAATTGCTAGATGGTTTCCTGATATTGTGTTGCTCTGTCGGTTTCCATTATAACCACATGCTCTCCAATTCCTTTGTATTTTCAGAGCAGAATTAATTCTGAGCTTTTGTGATAATTTACTGGGCCCAGTTGTTGGTTCTTCCCAGAATCCTCAGTCAGTAAGGATCCCTGAGCAGCCCTAGACCTGCCTGATGAGTGACAGGTTTTCTTCTTTAGCCCAGTTTAGATGGAAAGGGATTTCCTTCTTAAAGTAAACCTTTCTTTTTTTCTTTTTTTTAAAAAAAAGGAAAGGGAAGCTTTCCCTCACACTTGGGAGAGCTTCCAGGTTTGGTGCACACTGGGGAAAATAAAACAAAGAACTGCAGTGAAGTGTCCCTGCTCCTGAGTCACTGGTGAGTTGAAATCTCTATTATGTTTGTGATACCCATAGGCTCTATGACTCAATCCCCCTAACCATAAACTGGTTGGAATAATAGTTTATCTTTCCTAGTGGGTGCTAACTGTAAGAATTAAAGGAAATTTGGGATCCACAAAGCAATTTAATAAATACAGAGCAATAAAATATTACAATCCAAGGAAACCTCTTTAAATCTAAAATAAAACACAAAATAGAAAATATGGGTGGTAACATTAACTGCAGAGCAAAATAATCCATTTTCTAGCTTTGAGTCCCTACCAACTGGACAAGTACTTGGGGTAAGTCTCTTCTGGTCTTTAGTTCTGTCTGTAAAATGGGAATATGCTTTCTTTTATTAATAGGTGATGGAGCCAAGAGTCCAACCAAGGCAGCGTGTCTACAAAGCATGTACCTTAACTACTTTTTATATTTCCTCCTTCTATAAAATTTAAGTTCAGAATAAAATTCCTAAAACAACCTCAGTCAGATATATTTGTAATTTTAATAAATGTATGCATAAATTTGGATAGTTTGCATTTTAATATGTTAAATCTTGTTAAAAAGAATGACCTACTTTTTCATTCATTTAGATCTTATTTGTAATTCTTCAATAAAAACATGATTTCTTAATATAGGTCCTGTAAGTTTCCAACTAGAGTTTTCTATAAGTCTTTTATACTTTGCAACTATTGTGGACTGGAAAGCTTTCTGTTTCCATTTTTAATTTTTGTTCCTAGTATAGAGAAAAGCTAATTATTTTTGTGTGCTTCTCTATTATCCAGTCACCTTATCATATTCTCTCATTAACTGGAGTACAGTTTTGGTTTCTTGTTTACTTTTTGCTAAAATCTCTTGGGTTTTGTTTTTTTTTTTTAGGTAAAAATATTTTCATGAACATGTAGTATTATTCTTGTTTAAGACAAATGACATTAACTTATTACCATTTCGAATAATGTTTACTTTGGAATGTTTGGCTTTAAAAGTTAATGCAATTAAGATGTTTCCTTTCACTTCTATTTTTACCTCGAATCTTTATTAGAAATGGCTGCTGAAAAAGTTCATGTAAGTTCCTTTTAGCATCTACTGAGCCTATTATATGGATTTCCTCCTTGTCAATATAACAAACTATACTGTAATTATAGAATTCTTTATATTGAATCACCCTTGCATTCGTATCATAAATCTTTAATTGTTCATATGTTACCATTTTTAAATCATGGTGGACTCTATTTTTATTTTATTCATCAGCATTTTATTTAAAGGTCTAGATACATAAATACGAGTTTGCATACAGTTTACATTTCAATATGCTAAATTTTCTTTTCATGTAATTTATTCAGATTTTGGTACTTAGACTATTCATACTGTAGAAAATGAAGTGAAGCGTCAGTCATCTTTTTTTATGGTCTGGAATAGTTTAAATAATATAGGTAGTGTATTTTATTTAAGGTTAAGCTAGAACACAGTTGTGAACTACAACTGCAGGAACAAACCAAAACATAAGGCTACATTATTATAAACCCACAGCTAACATCATACTATGTGGTGAGAACTTGCCTCTAAGATCATGTACAAGGACAAAGCCTTCCACTGATAGTACACATTTTAAATAGCAGACATTGAACCTCCTTTACAATAGTAATGTGTCTATTCAAGTTATTTTATGTTTCTTTCTTCCATTTTAGTTATTTGTATCTTACCAGAAAATTATTTAGTTCTTCTAGGTTTTTAAATTTTGCTACAACAGAACTACACCAGTCACTACAGAATGACAGAACACTGCCACTCTGATAATTTATGTATTTTTCTTACTATAGGTTAATGTGGATTTGGTCTACTTTATTGACCTTTTCAAAGAACAAACTTGGGGAATTGTTAACTCTTCTCTCATTTTTTTTTTGTTGGTTTTCCATTTTGTTAAATTAAGTTTTAATAATTTACTTATTTCCTTGTTAAACCTTTTATTGTTTGGCAACTTTTTTAATTTTTCAAAAAAAATAAGAATTACATGTATTTTCAGGTTTGCTACTTAACAAGAAATTAACAAGGCATTTAAAGCTGTAAATATCCCTTGAATATAGGCATTTCCTATAGATTTGTATATAAAGTGTTCGCTCTGTCAATGTGTTCCAGATTCAAATTAATTATAGTCAGTACAATGTTCAAATTTTTTTCTCAGTTGACAGAGGATAGCTGAGCCAAAGAATAGATTCTGCAATTCCATATTACTTTAAACAAATCAAATTGTTCATTCAAGTTGACCCATGTCACATTCCTACTAAAACAAAGCAACACAAAGCAGGGGAAAAATTGGATCCTTGTGAACTCTAGATTTTAAAAATGACATGTAAAACTTTCTCCAGCTTATTTCTTCAGCCTGGCCGCCTAGCTCTCTTTTCAAATGCCCCTTGACCCCTAGTGACACCTTTTTATTGTTCTCCAAACTTAGCACATCTTTCACCATTTGCACTTGCTGTCCCCTTTATCTAAATGCCTTTCCTCTGCTGCATCTGGCAAATCCCTTCAAGATCAATAAAAATTTAATTTCCTCCATAAAGTGCTGTACCTTTTCTATTCTTTTATAAGAGTACTCATCTCTTATTAACTGTCTCTATACCTCTACTCCAGAGACTGAGATTTTTCAAGGGCAAGGGCAGGGTTGTCTCCTCTATGCTTTGGGAACCAAGATCAGTTTTATTTATTTCAGTTTTATGTTCCCAAAAGTGGCACTATAAATAAAGTTAAGATTAATCCCTGTCTTTAAGAGTTTATAATCTAGTAGAGACATAGACGACAACTTAACAGAAGAGTTGAAGTTTGAACGGGTTTTTCCCTTGGCCCAATTCTGAGTCTGATCCCCATTTCTCTTTTTTACTGCTTGAGACACTAGGATGCCTCACCAGAGTAAACAAATTAAAGCTAAATAATGAATAAGTTAAATCATAGCTATCATCATCTTAAAAGTAGATTCTGATATGAGAACAAACAGATGAACAGAATAAATAAATCCACACATAGATGGACCTAGCATAATAGTGTTGCAATGAAAATTTGTAGGGAAAGGAGGAACTGTTCAAAATTTGCCTTGCATAAAATGAATCTCTATATGGATAACAATAAAATTATACCTCTATCGCATAGCAATACAAAAATTAATTTCAATGGTTTGTAGTCCTAAAAGTGAAAAATACAAATTTAAAGATACTGAAAATATAGAATGTACCTATGATTTGTAGCAGAAAGGACAAAGAAAGCTCTACAAAGAGAGAAAACAAAAAAGGAAAATACAGATTAAATTGGTTAAAAGAAAATTAAAATACTCTCTACAACAAAATATACATAGCATTACCATCTGTATCTAAAGAATGGTAATATGATGTATAAAACTGTTTCTGTCCAGGCCCTTCAAGTTGCAGATGCTAAGAGGTATTAAATATGATATTATTAGGGAAATACTAATGCAAAAGGAAAGGAGGAAGGAAGCAGGGAAAACTGGGAGAGCTGTCAGATCCCAATGGAAGTTCACTCCGAATGAAGGAAAGAAAGACCAGAGGTTGGACAGAAGGACACTAGACCCTGTGGAGTCTAAGCAAGTTAGGGCAAGTCATTTGGGAGTCAGAATCAAAACCCAATTATAAGTAAGTCCCACATCTTCCAAACACAAATCTGCTTTTCCCTGTCACAGTCAGTCACCCACTAGTACCAGCCCGTGAAAGCAGTGGTCTTAAGACAAATTCAGTGAGTGAAGACTTGCATGGTATAGCAACTGGGGCTCTTGTTCAAGCACATTTGCTACAACAGAGAGGCATATCTCACAGCCCAATACCTTAGCAAAAAAGAAAAAAAAAATGGTAAAGACTGTAAAGTCAAAAAGACAAACACATATGTGTGTATACTTACAATTAGGGAACTGCAAGTTAGAACAATAAAAATATAGGACATTTCACAATTAGAGTGGCAGTAATGTCTCTGTCAATAACAACAGCTTTCAAAGATTGAGGAAATGTGAACTCTCATAAATGTCTGGTGTAGTGTAAGTTGGTACAGTTACATTAAAGTACCACTTGGCAGTATCTAGAGAAACTGGAAATATGCATATATATTCTATGACACCACAATTCATTTCCCTGGATATTACACCAGAGAAATTTGACATATCTACCAGAAGGCATATTCTAAGATTTTCACTGTAGTATTGATTAAAATCTTGGAACAATCTAAATGTCCATCAGAGTAAATAAAATATGACCTATGAGTATATAACAGCAGTTTAAAAGAATAAAATAAGTTTCTACTTTTATGTATCACTTCAAAGTGGTAACAGGAACAAAGGAAGTTGAAAAATGGTGTGTACAGACCATGCTATTTATATAAATTTTAAAGCCACACACAACTATTAAATATTGTTTATAGATAAGCATATGCAGAAATTGGTGTAAATTAATTTAAATAGGGTGGAAAAGTACATATCACATTCAAAATAGTGGATGCCTGAAAATTGAGATTTTGTGGAAGAATGATGGCAAGAGAGACAGGGTGAATAGTTCTACTTAGAATTCAGGGGAAAAAAACAGGGATATTGTCATGTGAAGGTTTTCTTTCTATAATAGAAATTGGAGATTCGGGTTACCTTTAAAAAGTACAAAAACAAAAGATTCCTCAATCTGTAAAGATTTGATTTTCTGAGCCAATGTATTTGAACTCATTTTCTAGAATGAAACCATTTATGAAAAGAAATGTGTACATTTGAATAATTTTAGTTTAATAAGTATCTTAGAGATCATAATTAGTAGGAAACTGCTGAGACTGAGATGAAACAAATAGTGGGGGTGGACTTCAGAGAAATGTGAATTAGCACATTCTTTTAAGATCAAATACATTAATAATACTAATATCCTGCTGTTAATGTTAGTACTTGCTCTGATTACCTATTTCATTGTTCATTTATAGATTTATTTTTTTTGCTATTTGATTTAACATAAAACACTCTGCTTGGTATACAGTGTTAAACATTTATCTTTGCTGATTACTAAGGGCACTCAAATCTGGTAACAAATTTATCTTAAGGGTGTTGGTGTTGAGCCTTCACAGTGGTTTTCCCTTCGATGAAAGCTGTAATCTAAGAAAAAAGGTGTACCACTTCTGCTATCATGAGTTTAAAAAGCAGCATAAGAGCAAGTGTAGCTTCAAAAAGTCTTCCACACAGATATAAATTCTATTCATCTTTACTTGACTGAAACTTGTCTTCAGTTCTCTTAGAATTGTCCACCAATTGTTGGAGAAAATCACTCATTTGAATTAAGATGTTGGGCATAATTTAATTTCTTTTTTATTTTTAGATTTATTTATTTATGCATACAAGCTGGGGTACAGGCCAGAGACGTGGGGCAGCGAGAGGGTTCACCAGAGACACAGTGGGGAGCAAACAGGCAGATCAATGGAAATACACTGCTGAGGGGAGCAGCGGGCGAGGCAGGAGAGGTCTGCTGCACTATGTGGGAATCTCCCTGGCCAGGCGTTGAACTCAAGTCACAGCTGCCAACGGCTCCACAATGCAGTGCTTAACTGCTGCACCACCAGGGAGGCCCCCTGATTTAATTTCTTATATAAACATTAAACTGAGATTTTTTTAAACCTAAGGCTTAAAATAATTCAACTATAAACATTTAAAATTTTTGATCAATTAATTTTCCTTTTGAAGGAGACCCTGAAAACCTTTTCTTTGAAATCACCCTATACTGCCACTTCAATTTTATCAAATTTCTTAGCATAGCTTATCTATAGATAAAATATCTAGATCTTTGTTTCAAAAAGTGTGGTCCCTGAACTAGTTATTTTAGAATCACTTGGCGAGCTTGGTAAAGCATGCTAAAGAGCCGAGGAATCTAAGTTTTAATCTGTGATTCTTATGCCTACTCAAATAGCTATGTGTTCTTTTGGCTAACTTCCTTAACAACATGCTGGTCAGAAAGGCAAATATCAACTTCAAAGGATTCTGTGCACACTATGCCTTAGGTCTGTTCAAGATTGTAAAACACTTGAAAATTCTTAGATAACAAGTGCTAGAGAGGGTCAAAGTAATGTTATAATAAACGGGCAATAAAGATTAAAATTTTATTATTAAGAAGCGTATATAACATGCCCAATGTGATGTATGCACTTTGCACAGAAATGTTCAAATATTTTCCTTATGTTTTTAAAAGGTACCTAAATTTCATCATCCTAATATTCTCCAACTGAGCCAGACAAACCAGAGGTTGTTAAAGAATTGCTAAAGTAAAGTTCATTGCCTCTGATTGACTATCCAATACCAGCGGCATGGAATATAGTGTTACACTGGGGGAGAGAGACACACAGACAGAGACAGAGGGGGGTGAGGGGAGAGAGAGAGAGACAGAGAGAGAGAGAGAAGGTAAGGGAAATGAGAGAGAGAAACTTGAACATGGGTTGGAAAATTACATTTAATGGCCCTGTGTAATTTTCCAATGTTTGCTGAGTACATTTGAGCTTCCTGAGACTTTGTAGATAGGAAAATATCATAAATTTTGTTTTATGGCTTCCTTATCACTCTTTAGAACAACCTTGACAATATAGCTGCTGTGGTAAAGCAAGAGGGTAAGAAACTTGGGTTGAGGAAATATGAACTTTAGGGGTAATGCCATTCAATAAAGCATGTCTTCAGTAGTGAATTACTGGATAGTTAGTCATTGTCATTAATGTTTAATAATTACTAAGCACTTATATTGTGCTTTATGCACAAGGCAAGTGGGCAAGATGCAGAGAGTAGACATGTGCTGGAAGAAGAGAGTATAGAGGTGGGGAGGAAAAGATTAAGCAATTTTAAAGGAAGAACTGCAAAATGTAGTGATTTAAAGTATCTTTGGGTGTTTCCAAAGAAGTAAAGTTGGAAAAGATACTTGAAACAATCTAATTTATCTTACTCTGGCTCTACTCATCTAATTACAGATTTTTGGAGTCCACATTTCAGATTCACTGAAATGACCCTGAAAGGCTGGTTTTAAAGACCTCTCTAGATGATTTTTATTCCATTGGTCTAAGAACTGGCATTTAAAGCTAGTAATTCCTTAACTATCTCTTTTAGGTCTACCCACCCAAGATGCTGGGACAAATCCAATCTTTGAAAAAGCACTCCTTTCTCAGTACTTCATTGGCACACCACTATGTTATCTTGCAGTTGACCCTGCTCTGGAGTTGATTATGTGTTTCCCAGGTCCCTAGGAACTAAATCTCCTATTTCACAATTCTGTTCCTTGGGAGGTGGGCTACTAATTCATCTCCTATGATCCTTATTAAGAGCTGCCTTTGAAACACCAGCTGCTCAAAACATGCTGAGCAGGCCGCCCCCCTGTGCTGACTGCCCATCTTACTTGAAATTCTGTTTTTTAAATTTGAAGTAATGAATCAAGAAGTAGAGATCTGACCCCAAGGGGTGAGGAAGAGGAGAAGAAAACATGGGAGAAAATCTGAGAAGACTTACTTAAATTTCTAATGTATTGATATAGGCGGTTTTCCCAAGACACACTTATTTAGAATATGGCAACTTGAAATATCTTTTTCATGAAAATAAATATCTTGCAAATGCTTTTTAAAACTATGTTATAGACTGCTCAATACCATTAATTCACCAGTCTTTTTTAGCACAATCATCTCTTTCATAAATGGCAGGTATATAAATAATCTCAATGGTATAAAAAGAGTGTCAACAATCGTACTGAGATTAATGGGCCTGAAGTTCTAAATTCAAGTCAGCAATGTTCAATAGATAAGTCACTTAGAGTCTAACAAAGTTTCCTTTTTAATAAGCAACAACCTTAATCAGATACAGCAAAAAAGATAAGATGATTTGGATTTTATTGTTGGTCCTATCAATTAAGAGACAAACTTGAATAAATCTCTTAAAATTTCATCTCTTAGTCTTTAAAATGTGAATATTTATGAAACAACAGTATAAACTGTTAAGTTCATATTCATTACCCACTCCAGTGTGCATCTTCCAAAAATACTGTTGTGTTGATGGCATTTCCTCCAGAAGGAAAAGCAGCTGCTGTGGACCAGTCTGCCTTCCCCTCAGGCACCTTCCTGTATTCCCACTAAGAACCAAGTTTCCCCAACTCCTTTGCAGTTAGTGTGCCATCAGAACTGGCTTTCACCAGTTACATAAAACATGAAAGTGAGTGAAGAAATTCTGTCTCTCTGCATCTTTGGGGTTTTGGTTTTCTGTTATTGTTTGTTTTTATTGTTAACAAACAGGGTGATAGAAACCATGATCACCAGACTGTCCTCATAGATCCCCCCCTTTCCAGACCCCAGCCCTCTGCACTACACAGAGTTCCCCAAAAGTGCAATGCCCTTTCTTGGCTCCAGGCCCATTTCATTTTACACCCCAGCCACACAGAACCAACTACAGCTTCTCGAATGTACAATGTTCTTTTTTGGCTCCAGGTCTTGTACATTCTGTTCTGGAATGTTCTCCCTGTTCCTCACTCAGATAACTTCTAGTCATCTGTCCCTTCTCACTTTTTTTTTTTTAAGATTTATTTTATTTGTTTAGTTATCACTTCCTTCAGGGAAACCTTCTCTAACATTCTAAGGCCAGAATGCGTGCTACTTCTTTACTGACATAGATTCCTGTATTCACCAATACATTGAACTTAGCAAATTTTATTGGTTTTCATTTGATCACTTCCTATAGAGTGAAACTCCACTGAGGGCATGGATTGTGTCTTGTTCATCAGTAATTCTTAGAGTTTCATGGAGTCTTTAGCTCAATGTTTGCTCTCACAAGTATTTATTAAATTTGTATATGTATGATCTCCCCAATATGTACGAGTCAAAAATTCATTGCCATCAACAACTTTCAATATATATGAAGGCAGCATCCACAGTACCTAACATAGTGTTGTATCCATGGTAGGAACTCAACAAATATTTATTGAATTGAATTTTTTAATTTCTTACATTTGAGTCAAGGGTAACTAAATCTTCTAAATGAAAATGAGTGATTATATACTTGGCTCTAAGAGATATTTGTGGTAATACAATTGCCATTTCAGGAACAGTTTTGACTAAAGAACACTTGTACTCTGAAGTTTTAGGAAAACCAAGTTCCCTTCCTGGAAAGGTGTTTACAAATAATTAAGTTCTAAGATTTAAAAAAAAAAAATAAAGGTACTCTCTTGGTCTCCTTTAATTAGCCTTTGCTACAAAATGGAAAACTGCAGCAGTGTAGGGACCAGAATCCCAGCTTTTCAAAAGGGAAAGGGCATCAGGCAAATAGATAAAGATACAGTATGACTTTTAGCTTTGGAAAACTTACTGGCTTTTTTGCTTATTTGTTTGTTTGTTTAATATTAAGTCCTGGCTTAAATGTCTTAATTTCATTTTCTATTCATGAGATAGCTTAAATTTTATACTATTGTTGATGTACCCAATCGTTACTGAAAGGAGGAATCTTAGGGCTATTTTAGTTTTTTTAGAGCTATAAGAACAATCAGTAGGGTTTCCCTGGTGGCACAGGCGTTAAAGTCTCATTGCTAACAAGCTATTGCCAGCCACTAAAGCATGAGTTCAATCCACCTACATGGCGCAGCAGACCTCTCCTATGTTGCCCGCTGTTCCCCTCAGCAGTGTATTTTAGTAGCTCCACTGTTCTGCTCCCCAATTCTGTCTCTGGTGAACCCTCTCACATACCCTCCTCCTGTACCTCTGGCCTAGACCTCAGTTCTTTTTTTTTTTTTTAAGATTTATTTATTTAAGCAACCAGCAGGGGTACAGGCAAGAGGTCTGGGGTGGTGAGAGCGTTCACCAGAGACAGAATGGGGAACAGAACAGGCAGATTGACGGAAGCACACTGCTGAGGGGAGCAGCGGGTGCGATAGGAGAAGTCTGCCAGGCCATGTGGGAATCTCGCCTGCCAGGTGTTGAACCCTAGTCGTGGCTGCAGATGGCTCCACAGTGCAGCGCTTAACTGCTGTGCCACCAGAGAGGCCCTAGACCTCAGTTCTTGTATGCATTAAAAAAATAATAAATCTTAACAAAAAGAACTCTCATTTATTAAGTTAATAATTGGTTTCAGAATTTTAATCTTAATTCTTAAAAGCTACTTCAAGCTTTTAGAAGTCAGCACATTCATTTTGACTGCAAGTTTGTCAATAGGTAACTAGAGAGTAAAAATTCACTACACTGATATGTACAAAATGCTTATTAGCACAGCAGTGCTGACTGCGGTCTCTCAGCAGATGGTAGCTGGTATTTATTTTTAAATTCTAGGACTTAAGAGAAGTAAAATAATAGTTTAGTTCAGGAAATGCTATAGCATATCTGTTTGATTTTAGTTCAATAGTTTTATAAAATAAATGTACTTCCTTCACATTACAGTAAATAAATGGCAGTGTTTTCATATTTAATTACCTAACAGTAGGAAATAATAGGTGGCTCAAGGTACAGTAATTTAGTATGGTTTCTTCTAATGTAGGGGACATAGTTCAATGTGTTTCAAATATCTGTTTTAGATATTATGTCTTGGCTACTAATGAATACAAATATTAATTTCTATGGCACCGTTTTATTTGCAGATCCCAACTGAACATTCCTGACTTCTCCTATAATGGCAGACTGACCATCCAAAGGTTAAGCCTCTGTTCAATGCAGATTAGTTTTGGCCAGATCTGGAGATCCAGAGGTCAAATTCAAATTTAATTAGTCATGTGGCATCTGCATGATGGAATTTATTTTCCAGAGCAGTTGTTAACGCACTTCTTTGCTTACTTCCCTCCCAAGTTTTTCATACTGCTTGCCAATTTCCCTCCCCAATTTTTCTTTCTTTCTTTTTTTTTGTTTTTAGTAACATCTTGTCAAATTCCCTTCCAGTTTTTCTTTTCTTCTTCTAGTCACTTGTATGTAAAAACTGCCCAAAAGTGGTGGAATAGAAAACATAGATTTTACCTTCTTCAACTTACACAGTAAATATTTTTATTACAAAGCATATGCAGTGCCTGTTATGACAAATATTTAATGAAGACTATTTTGCAATTACAAAAGGATCACAACAACTTTGTGGAAACTAATTACTTATCCTTGACCTCTTCTTACACTACCTACCTCACCTCCCACACCACATACTATTATGATAGTCAATTACTTCTCCAAACCCAGTTACTTATAATGTAGTGAGTCACTGAATGAAGACAGCCAATCACTGGTTACCCAAACACTGGACTGCCTAAGATTCTCTTGCTATTAGTACTGGGGCTATGTGGTAGAATAAGACAGTGGTGAAGTGCAAGAGAAGAGGTGTTCTGAATATAAAAAAAGACAAGAGATAGTGAAGTTGTGTCATTCTTTCAATAGCAAAATATGATTATAATCCTGTTAAAGGTAAGTAAATAAAGGCCGATTACATAGGTTCCTCCTTTTAAAGTAGTAAAGTCTTCAAGGCTGGTTACGAAAGTTGCAAATATTTAGGAGAATCCTAAGGGAAGTTTGGGCACATGCAAAGAAAAAAATGGGAAGGGAAGTTAATGGGCATGTGACTATAACATTGTATTTTTCAGAAAATATCAATTCAACTAGGAATCTATTCTACTGTAAATTAGATTCAAACTTGGCTACAAACTGTAGGACATGGAGATGCTCCTAAAAGAGGAAATCTAAAGATGAAAAATCTGAGCACAATCTGTTCACTTGTGTTTATATGTGACAGGTTATTCTATCAGCACAGAACTGTGTCCATGCCCTTCCTCTGATAAAGTCTCCAAGCTATCCCACTGAGTGAATAGCTTTCAGCAACAATCTGAAATTGGAAAACTATGTGAAGTATGTTCTGTGTGCTTTTTCCTATCCAAGCAAATTTACACCTACCTGCCCACTCCTATGACACCACGCATCATTACATACGCAAGTGCTTTGTAGATATTAGAGCTGAACAAAAACACAAAAATGAGGAAGAAAATATTCTGTTCTCATCTCCAGTTCCAAATCTAGATGTAGCACATTAAGAAACAGATCAACTTTGGCAGTCAAAATGAAAACATATTGAATCATGAATGTTTGTATTTGCTGATAGGGGCCAGAAGAGAATATACTGAGGGAATCCTTTGCTGGCACCAGCTGCTTAACCATCAAGGACTGTGCAGGTATTTCATGTGCCAATGTTTAAAACTCCTCCACACTTAACCAAAAAAAAAAAAGTTTTATTTTGGAAAGTGCTCACTAACATTTTTTCAAAGGTGAGAACACTTTATTAGCAACAAAAATAATAATACAAAACTAGAAACTCTGAAACCACTGAAAATAGGGGAAACTTTTGATTTTGACTGCCAAGATAGCCTTAGCATTTTAAATTATTTTTCTCATTCCCAGCAATAAGTAATGCCCCATAATTGCTTCCTTAATTTCTGAGACTGCGAGGCTCACAGAAGAATATTTTCTAAGCAAAATTTTTAAAACTGACACGCCTACATCAAAATATTTCTGAAACAGCTATCCAATAAGAATTTACCTTTCTGCCTATCATTGTGCTAGGTGGAGTATACAAAATAAATTTTTAAGAATCCCTGTTCTCAAGGAATTTGCTATGTAGTTGGAGAGATAACAAGAAACATTCAGCAAAGACAACAGTATATACGAATGTACTCATTGTACTCCCTATATTTGCCAATTTAAAATACAAAGAATTTAGGAGATTTTGGACATTTTTGCTCCTCAATAGATGACTAGGGAGGCCTAATTATTCAGTTGAAAAGTCAGCAGGACAGAAAGGAGCAGGGTTTCAGGGGTTGTTATAAATGAAAACCTAAGCGAAGTTCTTTATTCAATATATTAAGGCGAAGAGGAAAAGTGAAGTGTATATTTAAAAACATAAAAGAATGGAGGTCAACGCTATTAACAATTTGTTAACAAGACTTGAGACCCCTCTCCTTTGACCAGATGTCTCACTTCCAAGTAATTCACCCCATATCCTTCCTTCCTAAACTCCTAGCAGTTCTTCCTGCCCCACCTTTCCAATTCCTGTTGTGCAGGGAAACTTTAGTCCTAAATCAATTTCTTTCTTCTTATCTCTTGAGGGAAAAAAAAATAAATCACTCTTGGATAAAGGACTTTTTCTCTGATGCTTTTTACTACTGATTCAAATAGTAAGTAACTATGACATTTTGTGCCTTTTCACTATTCCTCTGCTTAACATTTGTCTTTTCTTTTCCATCATGAACATTATTCGGATTACTGAAATAGTTTCCTGTTAGTCTCCTTCCTATGAATGTCAAATAGTACTAACAATCACGGCTGCTTTATTATTAAATACTTTCTGCATGCCAAAAGAATCCACAGAGTTTTGCAAATAGATAATATCATCCCCATATTGCAGAGGATAAAACTCAGTATAGATGAAAGCTAAATAACTTTCTTTGGTAACCCAGCTCTGTCAGATTTCAAACTCAATGTTCTTTCCGCTATCCCATGAAGTCTTTAATAATGTCCATCTTATTTCCATTCCCCATATCAAAACCGAAGAGATATATCTAAAATGCAAGGCTGCTTACATCAGTTCCCTGACTAATGCTCTCCAGGATCAAATTCCTAAGGATGGTATGCAAGGCCCCCATGGCTCTTGAATTCTATTCCTCCCCACTCACTATCCCTCAGTAACACTCAACTTCTAGAAAGACTGTTGCCGGGTTAAGTAAGTAGTTTACTGTCCTGTGTTCCTGATCATACAGTTTCCTCTGCCTTGAATACCTGCTTCCACTTTACTCATCCTCCTGGGTGTTTACTTTTAGAGAAAGCCTTTCCTGAAGTGTACAGACAGGCTAAAAGCCCTCCACCAGGCTTCCGTGGTGACATATACGTATCTCTGCCTCAACATTTGCTATCGTCTATTGAAAGGTCTCTTTATATATATTTCACCAAAATTCTAAGCTCTTAGATGGAAAGATATTAAGTTTTTCTTTTTGTACCCAGCCTGTTCCCACCATAGTGAATAGTATCTGGCATAAGGCAAGGATATATGTAATGTTGTGGAAGGGTCTGAAATAGACATAGAAACTGGAATTCCATTTCTGGAATATGGAGTGAATGTGCCTATACTTCAAACATTCAGGATTTTATGCCATCTGTTTTCTTCCACAGAAAACCCCAACTTTTGCAGACTGGGCCACACAACTATCCTATTTATAAATGAACACTTTTTAATTTTCTCTTATCACTACTTTGTCAATACCAAAATTCATATAGATGACTTCAGTTATCATGGTTCTTCCTAATTTCAGAACAGTAGTCAGTAACAAGAAGTTACACTTACATGTATTTATCTTACATCTTGCTCTCTAGCATAGAAGTAGAAAACAAGCAAAAGAAAGTAGAAACAAGCTAATATTTACTGAATAGTTAATTGGCACTAGGTGTTACTTTAGGAACCTTATATTTATCTCATTTAATTTCCTCAACAATCCAGTGATCATTAACCCTCATCGATCTCCTACTTCTTGACATCAATCTAACCTTCTCTTTACTATCATCAGTTCTATTATTCTTAATCAAAAAAATTCCTCCAAGATCACAAGTTTCTCTCGTCACTGTTGGAATTCCACCATGAATTGTCCAATCCCAGGACATTAGCCTAGTGTCTCCCCTAGAGTTGATTCCTTACATAAGATCACTATCCATGCTCCCTCCTCCTCCAACAGAAACGACACTTTCATTTTCTATTAGAGCACCAATTAATTTTTTATTGCTATTTCTTTCTCCTACTAATCCATAAACCTCTGAAATATGTGGATCTTGTTCCATTTATATTTCCCCCAAAATGTAGCAAGTCTCAAATGTTTTTAAAACAAAGATTACTTATATTCTAGTTTAACAGTTTAAGCACAAAAGATCATATGTTATAAAATTCCTCTTATATGATATATTCAGAATAGGAAAATTTTAGACGGAGGACCACTTAGGAGTGGATAAGGTGGAGTTAGCAATGAGGGAATATATTGTTATTGGAGTTTCTTTAGAAAAGTTGAAAATGTGATTCTGGTTATACAACCCTGCGAATACACTGAAAAATGCAGATACACAAACACTTTTAAAAATAATTTAAGGCTGGCCTTAGAACTAGGAAGAAAAGAAATAACATGTTCTTCTCCCTCTTATCCTTTTCCCTTCATTATTTGTAACAATTTTGATGAGATACAATTCATGGACATGCAATCTTCCATTAAAACATAACAACCATGACTTTAGAAAATGACTATGTGTTATTCAACTTGGTATTTCCAGGACCTAGAACATTATTCATAAGTTAGTATATGCTCGTTTCCAAGGATAAGGAACTTCCAGTTTCAAATTTATTACCAGTAACATATATGTGCTATATTTGGGTTAAATATATTTTTATAGATTTAACAGGGAAAGCAAATCACCACTTATAAAATTATTTCTATGGGAAAAGGTACATTTAAAACAATAAAACAAAGCCTATCAGAAATTTATAATTCTTCTCTGCCAGTAAATAAACAAAGTCCATAATTTTTTTTGCAAGGTGCTACTAGTTTTATACCCCAGAACCTCCTTGAAAAATAAACCTCCTTGAAAAATATCTAGAAACAATCTCAGATATCTTTTAAATAACAGATTCAATAAGTAACACAATATACAGGCTGTGAAATGCTATTTCCAGGAAGAAAGACTTTTGAGGAATGAAGAATTGAAAAATGAAAAATTCAGTGAGAATTCAATACTTTTTCAGGACCATTTCTATTTTCGTTATGTTTTCACAGTATATGTAAAATAAGGAAATGGAACTTAAACTACTGTTGAATGAGCTGATATATGCCTACAGAGCCATTTGTACAAGCATACAGCCTTCTTTTGTAAGAATTATAATTTCTATCTAATCTACAATTAATCCTTTTCTATTTTAAGCATTGCATTTTAAGTTTAATTTTATTCCCAATGTAATTCTTTTCATAAAAGGTGATATAAAGGAATCCCTTAGTACCAAGTGCCATCTCCTAAAGATAATGATTTTTGAATCATGATTACTATTCAGGAAATACTGATGATAAGCCTGGTAATGATATACTCTCTGCCCTAATATTTCTATCATTAATTATTGAGCCCTCCATCATACAATTTAAATATTGACCAGCATGAAACTCACATACTGGCTTCACTCAGACTGCTTTATATATTTTTAGACCTTCCCGATATTATAAAATGGGTCAGTAGCATCATCTTCATCTTGCCTCTGTTTCAGAGAATAACCAGCACTAGAGGGAATATGGTTGTATTTTCAGGGCCAAAGGAAAAGACAGAATCACAATTTTATCTCTGGTTCTCCATGAGAAGGTCAATGCCTGTTCCATTAGGCTATGATGTTATCAGAATTATTAAAATACTCATGTAATTTTCAAGTATCTTTTTTTACATTAAAATGCATGCCTATCAATGTCCACCAAGGACATCTGCCTCACTAATGGGTGAAAAAAGTCTCACCACTTCATATTTTATTATAACCAAAGGAGTCCATCATTTAAAAAAAATTAGCTCCTTTATGTTTTTGCAAGTTTCTTAAAGCAGCGATCATATCTTTATTGATTTACTCACAGTATTGCGAGGTCAAGGGATACTTGATTAATGTAGTAATGTATTAAACTGATTGAAAAGGAGCTAAATAAAGTAGTTTGAAAGTTCCATATGCATAATTAGAAATGTTTCACATAATTACTTACCTCCTCTAGTTGACATGCTTTGATAACACTCCTATATCTATACTCATCATAGGAAACACCAAAGACAATGTTCTCTTTAATGGTACCAGGCATAATCCAGGAAAATTGTGAGCAGAATGATATTCTTCCACTGTGCTTAATTTTACCCTCTGAAGGCTCCAGTTCTCCCATTATCATCATTAGAAGTGAAGTCTGGGGGAAAAAAAAAAACACTGTCATTAAGCCATTTGATCAAATAATTTTCATGATGCACTTACTTCTAATTGTCATAAGCATAAGGGTCTAGTTTGCTTTTATAAGAGTCTATATTAACTCATTCAAGTCAATATTTATTAGGTACCTACTTCCTGTTCCAGATTCTTGGCTGTGCACAAAGATACAAAGTGGGATAAAAGAAACAATTACAAGAGCATGTGATTAATGCTATGATAGAGGTTCACAAAGAAAGAGTACCTAATTGGGATTTCTGGCATAGGTCTGGAGATCAGAGAAAGATTAATAGCAGATAACATTTGTGGAGTGCTCACTCTATGCTGAGTATTGTTCCACATGATCTAATCATATGTCTTTATTTAAACTTCACAATAATCCTACAAGGTAGAATCAATATTATCTTCATTTTGTTAAGGAGAGATAGTTGAAAAGAGAGATAGTGTTTGGTAATATTGTTCCCATAGCCCTTCTTTAAAAAACTACCATAAAATCATCAAAGAGATGACTAAAAATCACCAGTGGGAATATCCTTGAACAAATACTGTATATAACCATGGACTAAAATTAAAACTAACGTGACAATTTGAGTTGAAGAATAGAATTTAAACATGCTTTATTTCCTGACACCAAAAGGAAAAGCTATAAAAAACAAACAAACAAAACAAAGAAAATGGGTGTAGAGGAATTTGCCAATAGCCTTATCAAAAAAAGCTGGAAGTCAAAGGATATCATTGAACAGTAACAAATCAAGTAATAGGAGCATAAGTATATTTAATAATACAAAGATAAATACTAAGAAAGAAAATACTACTAAAATTGTGTAGAAGAAAAGGCAACAGCAGAGAAAGAAAAACACCGATTTTATAGAATTAATATTAGTGAACTAGAGAGACCAAAAATTTAACATAAAGTTATTATTATAAATCTAGCCACTAAAACAAAAACATAGACCTTGATCAAAATCATAAAAAATCCACACACATATACATAAATGCACATACACAGCAAACAGACTTTAGAAAAACAGAAAAACACAAAACATAAATATCATAGAATTCAAATGAAGCATATCTAAAAAATAAGTAAATAAAAATGAGCTAAAGGTAGTGATGGTTGCAAAGTGACATTAATGTACTTAAAGACTACACACCTAAAAGTGGTTAAAATGCACTGGAAGAGGTGCGAACCTAAGCCTTTGAATCACACATAGTGTTGTAAACCAACGTTACCCCTATTAAAATAATAATAATAGAGAAGGTACATTTTCCATTTTGTGTATTGTACTACAAGTATTAAAAAAATTCCTTAGAAACAAATTCCCAAAATATATTAGCCATTAGACTTAAAAAGTATTTGAGGACATGCTTTGTAATAGAGTATGTAAGTCAATTTATAATTTTTTTTGTATATATTTTTATTGTTATTTATGTCTTTTACATTTTGTATTCCCCTTGGGTAACCCACCACCAATTCACCCGTGATCCATCTCCATGGTTCCTTGTGTTCTTTTCTACTCCATTTTGTGCTCTTATCCTCCCCTCCCCACCACCTGCTGAGTGTCTGTCTCCTATTTGGTTTCCTTATAGTCCTGTTATAAGTGAAACCATTCAATATTTTCCTCTTTCTTTCTGGCTTATTTCACTGAGTATGATCCCCTCTAATTCCATCCATGTCGCTGCAAATTGCATGGAAAGGATGTGGAGAAAAAGGAACTCTTCTACACTGCTGGTGGGAATGCGAACTGGTCCAACCACTATGGAAAGCTGTATGGCGATTCCTCAAACTGCTCAACATGGAGCTTCCATACGACCCAGCAATACCACTTTTGGGAATCTACCCAAAGGACACAAAAACACTAATCCGAAAGGATACATGCACCCGTATGTTCATTGTGGCACTGTTCACAATAGCAAAGCTATGGAAGCAACCCAGATGTCCAAAAATAGATGACTGGATCAAGAAGATGTGGTACATATACACAATGGAATACTATTCAGCATTCAAAGAATATAAACACAATTTATATTTCTTAAAAAAAATTTAAACTCACCTTTTGAAAGAAGATTTTCAGATCAAATTAAAAACAAATACAACTCTAATGTAAATAAAAGACACAGCTAAAGCAAAATGATTCATAAAGATTGAATGGAACTTAGAACCAATAAATGTAAACAAAGGAACAAAAAGTGCTGTGATTTTCATATTGAACAATGTAGAAGTTAGGTCTAAAGATATCCAATGAAATGAAGAAAGGTACTTTAAGATGCTGAAGAGTATAGTTATGAATAGCTATCCACTAAATTTTAAAAACAGTGTATTTATCAATATCTAGCCATCAAATTTAAAAAACATAAATTATAAGGAATAATAGGGAGAATGTAGAAATACACAGAGGTCTTAATTCAACTTTATCTGTTATTGATAAAACAAGTAGACAAAAGATAAATTAAGATGTATAAGACCTAACTATCATGAGTGATGATATAGATTTTATATATTTATATAATACATATTACATATATATATATCATCAATAATTAGGAAATACTCAAACAGAATCTCTTTTTAAATGGACAAAGAACAATCATAATGACTTGGGGTCAGATGAGATTGCCTGGGAGAGAAGGCTGATAAGAAAAAAGAAATCAAGATGTGAGCCCAAGGGCATTTCAATTTACAGAGGTTGAGGAGGTGAAGAAAAAAACAATAATTCATTGAAACCAGAATCATACATCCCACTAACATCTCTACTTGGATATGAAATAGACATTTCAAACTTAATTAAGCACCCTCTACCCATGCCTACCAAAACTTGTTAGTTCTCTAATGTTCTCAGTAAGTGTTATCTTGCTAGTTCCAGTTAGCCAAAATAAACCCTAGCTTATCCTTGATTCCCCCATTGTTTTCATACGCCATGTTCAATCTAGTTCTATTGTATTTTCCTTTGAAGCATGTCCTGAAACTTCCATAACTACCTGCATAAAGCCACTACCATCTCTTACCTGCATTAGCACAACCATCTCCTAATTCATCCTTGCTTAAATCCTTGTCCCTCTAAATCTATTTTCAAAGAGCTATCACTGTGTAAATTGGTTCATGTTACTTCTCTACTCAGAACCCTTCAAAAGCATCTATATTGCCAGAAAAAAATCCTCTCTTTACTAGACCCTCTGTAAGGCTCATGGATCTCATTTACAAGACCCGAAGCAATGGTCTGGCCTCCGAGTACTTCTCTGAGAGCCTGCCCTCCATGGCTTACCCTGTGCTAACTTGACTGACCTCCTTGCTGATGCCTGAACAACACGAGTCCCATCCTGTTTTAAGTCCTTGCTTTCCTACTACCTAGAAAACTTGTCCCCAGACATCTGGATGACTTAATCCTCCTTCAAGTTTTGCTCAAATGTTACTGTTCAAAATGGCTTTCCCTATCTCCCATGTTTAAAATTACATCCCAGTTACCAATCTTTCTTCTCTGCTTTATCTTCATAGCATTCATCATCTTGTGACACACTGCATATATAATCTTTTTCTCTTCCACTTGAGAGAAAAAGTGTGAGCTCCTTGGGGAGTAAGGATATATGCTGGATATTGTTTACTCATAATGTAGCCTCAAGCCCTAGCACAAAGGAGTACTCAATAAATTTGTTAAATGATACAAGTTTATAATTTAATGACATATTAACTTGCACTCCCAAGTTTACTGCAGTGCTATTTACTATAACTAAACTATGGAAACAACCTAAGTGCCCCAGACCAGGTGAGTGGATCAAGAATATGTGGTATATATACACAATGCAATACTTACTCAGTCATCAAAAAAATTAAACTCATACCATTTGCGGCAACATGGGTGGAGCTGGAAGGGATAACGCTAAGTGAAATAAGTCAGAAAGGGAAAGATAAATACCAGATGGCATCACTAATATGTGTAATATGAAGTAAATAAATTAATAGTCAGAAAAAGACAAGCTGAAAAATAACCTTTGATAGCTAACTATAGAACTGAAACAACAAAGGGAAGAGGGAGTGGGGAGAGAGTAAGGCATGGCGGGGTAGATGGGCAAGAACAAAGAGGGAAAGAAACACAATGGTCTATGGTAGTACAAATATGGGAGACTTTGTGGTAAGTGCACTCTGGTAGTAACACTTGATGGGGGTTCCCCAATATCTCAGTCAAAATTTTAAAAACTAAAGTTTTCAAAAAACTTTTAAAATGGAACTATTGGTACATAAATAGATAAACCAATGGAATAGTATTAAAACTACAAAAATAGATCCAGAAGCATAAAGGAATTAATATTACATAGAGACGCAATTTAAAAACACCAAGGGAAAGTTGACCCGTTCAATAACAGTGTTGGACAACTGGACAGCCATCTGGAGGACCAACAGAAAACTGTATCCCTGGCTCATACCACATGCGTAATGAATTCTAAATAGTTGCAAGAATAAGTACCAGAAAAAGAACCTTAAATACTTTTTTTAAAAATTGGAGGATGCCTAAAGGGAAAATATGTGGAGTAAGACTTTGTATCATTGAAAATTCAGATGTCATAAAATAAAAGATAATATAAACCTCTTTTTAAAAATATCATGTGCATGGAAAACATTTCAAAGTGAAGCAAATGCTTGCAACTTATATCACACTAAGGAATAAGTTCCCTCAAAATAAAGTGATCCTGAAATCAAAAGGAAAAATATAAACAGCCCATAAGAAAAAATGTATAAATTATGTAAACAAATAATTGACCAAAAAATGAAAATTAAAATGACATGTGTCACTTTGGCATGTATGCAAGATTATTCACTGCAGGCATAAATCCCTCCCTGCCTCCCTCCTTCTCGTCCTACCTGGGTTTTAAAATATTCTAGAAAGTATTTTGAGGAGTTTTAAGAGGACACTAAACTTCTTCTTATATTTCTAGATAGTACCACAACTTAAATTAGTCAAATGGGAACAAGGATCTATTTTTTTTAGTCGTTAAGAGGAAATGCCTGTTGTTCTTAGTAGTCTATTTTGAAGCTAAAAGCCCTTTCTTATCTCTGATTTGATTCTTCCATGTCTTTAAATTTATTGTCAAGAAAACGAGGACATTTATCTGAATAATAGTTCCTATCTTTGAAGAATACTATACAGTCCTCTTTTCTCCTGACAGTAAACTTCCACCTCTAGCTTTTTGGGTTTATATATATTAACTGTTGTCAGATGTATCTCCAAACATCTCACCTCTGGTTTATAATAAGTTGGGGTCAGGGGGAGGTAGTACAGAAACTGACCAGCACTGAATACATTACCATTCTTGTATATTCCCTACATAAAACTATCTCCCACTCAATGATTTTCTTCATAATAAATCATAAAAAGTGTGAGTCTACTCTCCAAAATGTTAATGTCAATAAATGGGCGCCTTTTATTTATGTGGTTACTGAGATAGAATCTAAGTCATGATTTTCCTAGAACTGGTCTGCAAAATGTGCCAAAGACCAATAAAAATGGATTGTTCGTTTATGCACTAAAGTTCTTGAATATCCACCATGTATAAGACACTGAAGACACTGAACTGAGTGCTATGTAAAATATAAAGATATAGGGGGAAAAGCCAC
Organism: Scalopus aquaticus; assembly: GCA_004024925.1. Classification (NCBI taxonomy): domain Eukaryota; kingdom Metazoa; phylum Chordata; class Mammalia; order Eulipotyphla; family Talpidae; genus Scalopus; species Scalopus aquaticus. The sequence goes on along the minus strand of PVIJ01003984.1, from coordinate 33,090 downwards.
TGAAAATAATATGAGGAAATAAAAGGCCAGAGAACATGACACTCGGTGAAATAATTTATAAGAGACCAAATCCAAACATTTTTCTAATATCAGTGTAAGAAAAGAAATTCTCCAAAAAAGCTGCTTCTACTTCAGGCCAGAAAAAGGAAGGAGAAATGTATGCAGTATTAAAATCTACATTACAAGAAAAAAAAAGAAAGACACTACCTTGCCCGCTCCAGTAGACCCAGCAACCGCCAACAACTGTCCTCTCTCTATCTTGAAATTGATATCTTTCAGGACAGGAGTGCCAAGAAGTGAGAAGTTACTGAAGAATAGGCTGTTATCACCATTGGGAATATTTTTATTGTTATTATTTTGTTTTGCTTTCTCAAATAATCCTCCAAATCCCTTTAAGAAAAAACATAGAAAATAAAAAGATAGTTTTTCAGATATTTGTAATAGCTATTTATTTTATGGATGATTAGTTTGAAAGACACATGATCCACATTTCATAATAAATTATACAGCACATGATTTCTACAGCATATGAAAGAAGCATTTGAAAATTATAATACCATTTGATAAAATGAAAGATTGATTATCTATGTACCTTCTGTAGGCTGAGTAAATAAACATTAGTATTGAATCCTTAGCATAAGAGGTATATTTTATTTTATTTTTTACTTTAATTTTTTTAATTTAATGAAGTGCCATTATTTTACATCCTTGTTAACATGTTGACTCTATAGGATTTCTTCCTTCACAGATGCTCTCCCACAGCCAAAGCACCCACAGTTGAGATAGCTTTTATAGTTCTCTTCTTTCAAAGCTGTAGACTGTGACGCAGAGAAATGAAGTGGCCAAAGTCACATAACCAGTAGGCCAGAGATGACATCCCAAATCTGACGTATAATTTATTGTGATGGTAGGACCTTCCTTTAGGCAGCCCAAAACAATTCTTTAGTCATTATTATTACATATAAACATGCTGAGATGATCAGGTGATTCCAGTGAATTCCATTTATAAGAGAGTAGCTGGGAAGAAGAAACTCCCTTTTGAGAGTGTCCTACTTCTCTATTGTGTCACAGGCAGCTTGGAAGGCAGCATTTTTCAAACCAAGTAAACTATGAATATTGATCAGGAGGAAGTGGCTACACAGTTTTAAGGAAGTCTAGTCTCACATCATCAATATCCAAATGCACATGTTCCTAAAATTCATCTGCCTGAGAATTTGCCTGCTGTTTGAAACTTTTCATTTTCCATGAAAAACCGAAGCATTTTTTTTTTATCAATTTCCACAGTGGAGTTTTCAGAGAAAAATGTACATAAGATTCCAAGATTTTTAAAAAGTAGTTCCAATTCTTTTTCTTCTATCTATGTATGAAGAGTACCAGTTCTCAGGATCCTTTAACAACATTGCTGCTTGTTGGTTTGGGATTTATTTTGTCTTGTTTCTTGTTTCTCAAGAGGAAATTAAATCTTATTTTTATTTATTTGCTCCTGAGTAACACTGAACAATCTCCATGGATATGACTTCCCTGTAGTTGTGAGTGCAATGGTTATAATACCCAGCCTTTGTCTCATCTTTTCAACTAGCTGGATAATAGCTGACAAATCATTATAACATTCCAAGCTTCACTCTCCAAAGTTTTTAGGGTATTAAATGAGGTAATGGACAGGAAAGTATTTTGTATACAGTAAAACAGTAACTACTCGTCTTTTTAAATGAAGTAATACTGTGAGTAGAAAAGGGCTCTGGAGTTAGAGAAACCTAAACTGATCTTTTAGTTCTGCCATAATTAGTTATGTAACCTTGTTCTAGTTACTTGAACTCTCTAAGTTTCAGATTCCTAATACATAAATAGAAATTTTACTTACTCACAGGTTTGGAGTGAGGGAGGAGTCATTTATAACTCATCAGGCACTTGCCTTTTGAATAACTGGGTGTATGGTAATGTCACCCATGATGATGAAGATACACTGGAAGGAGTGGATTTATAAAACTTTGGGAGTGATAACTGTGAAATACTTGAGGATCATACAGGAACTTGAAAATATATGCATGAAGTTCAGGAAAGAAACTAGAGCCAGAGATTTGCATTTGAGGGTCATTGGCAATTGACATCATTGAGCCTGAGTGTGGTAACCCAAAGAAAACATGAAATGCTAGAAGGAAACCTAGGTAGGGACTGGTGGCCCATCATGGCAGGCAGGGTGGGTTGGGAAGCCACTGTCTGAGGATAAGGTAATATGAAAAGAGTGGCTCACTAAACTCAATAAAATTAATAATACAAGAATTTTAATAGACTGGTGAAGGCAGAATCCAGATTTTAGTGGGGGAGAATTTCATAAAGATAAGGAAGCAAGAACAGATTTGACAGCAACGAGAAGGAGAGTGCTGATTTGGAGGAAAAGGGTGGGTGTGCAAAAGTCAGGGAAGTTTTTTAACTTGAAAATAATGTGAGAAGGAAATAGTTGAAATGAGATGTTGAATTTTCCAGAGAGAGAATAATTGCTGGTCCCCTGTTTTGGGAAGATGAAGCAAGACAGTAATAGTTCAGTAAAAGTCAGTTAGAAACATCCATCTTTCTCTAAGACAGGAAAAAATAATGAAAAGATAATTCCAAGGGTGAAGAGAGCAACTGGAAGTATCTCTTCAGAATGATGGCTCCTACTGTAAAAGGTAATGCTATCAGCTTGTGGTCTTGGGGAGGAAATGAGGTAGAGGGCAGGGAGGTTGGGGATTTCAGAAAAGTGGTAAAAAATCTGGAATGACTTTTAGGGAAATGGTAAAGGAAATTCACTAAAGATAAATGAAAGGATTTCCCAAGAATATTTATAGACCCAGTTGAGCTTAAATATTTAACTGCATAAAATTTACAACTGACAAAAATACATGATTTTCCCAAATAGCACCGCCTTCATCAAAGCTAATAAAGTTTGGAAGTTTTACAGCAAAGCATTCGGTAAAAGGAAAAGGGACTTGAGAGTGCCTCCAGGAGAAGACAAAAATGAATGGTCTTGGAATAAGCAGACGTTATACCAGGAGGGATCCCAAACTGAAAATTGATAAAACGAGAAATCTTGATGAAATTAAAAGGCAGTAGGGTTGGAATTAAAAGACTGAGAAAGCTGAAGGGTTAGGAAATTCTAAGTCAAGGAAGAGATTTCAGAACATAACATTTCTAAAGTGGATTAAGTCTAGGTGCTCACAAAGCTTAGGATATGTCTATAAGAGGAAGCTTCTCAAGAAGTCACTATAAAATATAACTGCTAAGGACAGTATGGGATGTTTGTTCATGTGAACCCTGAAGTCTCAGACAAGATGGAAGATGGCATAATAACAAGGGCTACTATCGTGAGAAAATGCCATTAATGAGCATCTGGAGTCAAAGACTAGATGAGGACACAGCCAGATGGGAGGCAACAATTTAGCAAAAAGGTTGCAGACTGTGACATTTGGGTTGAAAATCCAGCTTTGAACTTTGTCAGTTATGTGAGCTAAGTAGACATCTTAACCTTTCTTTTTTTTTTTTTTTAAATAGGAGGGGGACAGAAGGAGGGAAGTAGAAGAGCACAAGGACCACAGTGATGGTCCACAAGTGTGGAGGGGGAGAACTATGGTGACCACACCTGAGGGGAGAAATTATATACTGCCCCCAAATTAACAATGATGTAAAAAAAAAAAAGTACTTAATTTTAAAATAAATAAACTTAAAAATTTAAAAAAATTTAAAAGCCCTCTTAATCTTTCTAAGTTTCCATTTCTTTATCAATAAAATGGAAATATTAATATTACTTAGGGTAACAGGAATACTATGTAAATAAACAAACATATGAAGTGCTTATTTTAGGGTTATTTTATGAGATGGAAGGAGAGTAAAGGATTTTTCCACCAAAATAGGAAAACAATTGTGTGGAATTGTTAAATTTTTCCATTTTTCCTTCTTATCTAGCAGGGCATTTGAAATTCCCAAAGCAAAGAAGTAAAACCAATGTGATGCACACAAGTTTCCAAAAACAATTCTGTGAGATAGATAAAGAATTATTCTCTTACCTATATCTTAAAAACTGGAATAAAGTGAAACCCTGATGGATGAGTTACTTACATAAATAAAATCAATTTATAATATTGTGAAATATGTACAAATAGGACATTCATTTCATAATTCCTATCTTTATTTAGAAGATATAAATGAAAAGGAAACTTAACAAGTGTACACAGTAATAAAATGACCAAGAGTTCACAATACTCAGATATGCTGAAAATCATTGATAATTTTTTATTCTGGCTATGACAAATAGGAGAGAATTTTATAATAGTGAGTGAAAGTAAGTAAAAATACATTGATCTATATCTCATATATCTTTATATTGACTGGAATCTGGAATGCACTTTGGAGTAGAACTTGTGTCAGAAAAGTTAGCATCTACTGAGGAATGATTATGAACATAATCACTCTGCTGAACACTTTACATAAATTATATCAATCTTCACAACACATTTACAAAGTAAATATTGATATTGAAGATGGAGAACAAAGAGCTCCACAAAGTAACTTGTTCTAGATTACACAAATGGCAGAGTGTAGATGCAAATCCTCCTCTGTTTGGCTCCAAAACTGATGAGATTTGTATTATTTCCTAAAATGTCCCCTGAAATAGAACCTGATAGAAAAAGTTGGAGACTTTTATACTGTAATGTTCCTGAGTCTCTACTTCTTAATCTATAAAATAAGAGGAGTGGCTGCCATTTCAGTTCTCACAACAATCATCACACTAACTTTGTTGTCCACTGAGATGAAAACCAGATTCACCAAAAAGAAAATGCTTAAGTATTTAGTGCAAACAATTAAAAAACTCTGACCTCCTCCCAGTAAGCTGTTGCATTCTCCATCATGACTTCTGTGGTTGTTAAGTTGTATTCTAATGTCTTATATTCTTGTTTCTGTAAGAAATCCTGTTTCAAAAGAGAGTAAACATGTACTGTAGAACCAGAAGATTAGTGCCTCATGACAACTATATTACACTCCAGTAGTGCTGCATCTCCTATTTGGATTTTGAGTTATATTAGAAATGAAGTCTTCATAAAATAAGTTTACAACAGTGTTCTACAGTTCTAAAAATTGCTAAGCATTAGAATTCATCATTTTTGAAATGCACTCTTTAAACTTTATAATTGGCATTTTATAAAACATTTTATACATTAGATTTTAACATACCACCGAGTCTTCCTTGTGCTGTTACATGTATTAATCTTAGTGATTAATTTATAAAGTACTTCTGAATTACTCAATTCATCATTAGGACAGAGAGAGAACTAATATCCTCATCTTTACAGCACCTCTTTATTAAGGGAATCATAAACATCATTTCTCCGCATTCGGTAATGGTATGAATCTGATACAACTGATTTTAAAGCAAGAACCCTTTATTCTAAAGGAAGGGCACTTTTCCTGGGGAAGGTAGGAACATAAGTGAGAATTAAGTCCATGCATGCTGAAGTCTTCCCTGTAGGAGGTAATGAAAAAAGCCCACTACTTGCCAAGCTTTGTCTAGTCCTTCTTTGCTTTTCTCTCCTCTCTTTTACTATTTCTCCTTTGGCTTCTTTCTCTCCCAGTTCTATTTTACGAATACCTGGTGTCTATTTGTGTTCCTGTTCAATGACTCTCTAAGGCTCTGTTCAAGTCCTCCCCTCAACAGTCCCCTTTGTCCCCTCCCAAGCACACACAGTCCTGATGAGTTAGCAGAAGAAACAAAATAACTCAAAGGACTGCCATGATTCTGAGTTACGTTCACCAATTTATCTAAATCACAGATTGCAAAGTTGCATAGTCTTTTCAAGGTGCTGTGATTAAGGAAGATGACTGAGGTAGTGATACACTATCTCTGAATGGGGGAGCTGTCACAGCTTGTGAGAGAGGAGTTAGTTCTCTATTCAGTTTTTCAAAAGGCTTAACATATTAAATACAGGAAACTAATTCAACTTTTTTTTTTTTCCAAATGTGAAAGTCAAAACAATGGTCTGGGGCCAAAATCAGATCTATGTGCCACCATTTGCAAACTTCGGTTTAAATTAAAAACTGGCAGAACCACCAAGTGGCTTTCCGCTTCAGTTTTCATTTATGTCATAGTGATTTATTTTCTAGGTTTCATATTTACATGAATGTCAAAATACATCTAATAAACCATTCTGACCTGCATACTAATTATAAAATCATAACCACACATAGGTTCATGATTTGATTAGCTTTGTATAAATTGAGTCTCATCATCAGAGGATTTTAGAACTTCTCTTCAAAGCTACTAGTTACAGCCTTGCTGGGATTGTAAAGTAACTAATGTGGCATAAAATGCCATTCTCATCCATCAGTCTGTCCAGGGAAATGTTTGTGAAAGTTTATGGTGAAAATGCCTAGTGTTAGCTTCGTGATGACTGGCTCCATCTTTTTGCACATTGTCAAGTTCATTAGAACTTATTATGGATTATTTGAATAAAATTCTCCAGAATGCAAAGATAATACTTTCTTCAATTTCTCTGTCTTAAGAGAATCTCCCTGGTCTTCATTTCACTAGGTCTTCATTACATGGATTCACTAGATCACATACAGACATCAAGAGAGAAAATCCTGTTCGACAAATAGGCCCCAAACCAGGAATTCATCTCTACAGAGTCAGCCTTCTAGAAAAGTTCTAGAATGTTCTACAACTGTTATATAACTGTTCAGTCATGGCACATTACCTGTATTTTGTTTATGGCGCCAATAGAGTCATACCACGACTGCACGGCCCAAGGGAACTGCCGAGTGACTGCCATGCGCAAAACAATGCAGAACGAGATGGTTGTGAATATTTTTCGAAGGACGATTCCTTTGATCAGCGCATATGGAAGCACAGATAAAAACACCACAAAGAACCCTGAGAAGAAGAAAGCTGAGCTATTGAAGTATCTCACATAGGCTGCCTTCCGGGTCAGTTTCAATTCTGTTCTATAAAGAAATAAATAAGATTCAGGGTGCTTTTTCACTTTTCAGATTTAGGCATTATAAAATATAAAGTCTGAAGGTGGGCTCTTAGAGTCTTTCTCTCTATTTTCTGATCCTTTTCACAACCCTGTATGATTTGTGTAACCTTGGGGAAGTTCTTTAACTCTTTTCCTGAGTTATCTAAAAGGGAAGAATAATAAATGAAGCAGTGACTTGCATATAATACCTGTAAATATTTTCAAATTAATAATCTCAATTATTATTACTACATTGTTTTTATATATTTCTTTATTTTATTATTAAAGTAAATTATTAGTAATTTTATTATTATTTAATTATTAAAATTATTGTTAATTTTAATTACATTAAAATGAGGATTTGGTCATTTTTTGTGGTGAGTTGATAATTTAATCAATTAAATATGGAAATGAGGACATTAAAGTAAAACCACAATTTGATTGTTACCTAGTAGATTCTTAATGCTTTAGAAATTCTAGCTTATCTTTGGAGAAAACTGAACATAACATAAGCCACCAACTTCTCAAACCTCAGCATGAGTTAAAATCTCCTGAGAGACTTGTTAAAATACAGAGTCTCAGACTCACCTCTCAAAGATATTTGTGGAATAAATCTGCAGTAGTATTCCAGAATCTGGGTTTTTAAAAGAACCTAAGTGATTCTACTACAAGTAGTTTCCAAAAAATAAGAGGAGAGTAGATACTGCATCCTCTCAGGCTGCCTTTCTCATTTTAGTAAAGTTATTTGTAATCCAAATAGATTATACTTTTGATCTTCTAGTCTGAGCTGCAAATGTGATTTTTTTTTAATACACTGATAATAGTTTTAAATGCTCCAACAGTCAGAAAACAGGGAGTACAGAGGTTGGTGAGAACAGAGCACAACGCTGCCTTCAATCTCTGTCCTTTTAATACAGGACCGTAAAAAGTGAGATCCCTGTGATCCTCCTCATCCAGCAACTGGAAGGGAAGGAGTAGCAGTGATACAGACACTAGAGGGTTCTGAGGGGAGGAGCAATAGCCAGGCCTGGCATTTGGACTCTAGTTCCACACACTTGTATAACTCAGAAAATCACTTCTCATTCTCAAGTGGCAGAATCCAGACCAGAGTAACTCTTTATTTTTTATTTGTATTGATTTATATAAAAAATATATATATAATATATATATTATATATTTTTTATATAAATATATAAATATATATATTATATATATAAATATATAATTTATATCTTTTACATCATTGTGTATTCCCTGTAAAATCCCACCAATTCACCCGTGACCCATCGTGCTCGACTCGGGGGGAGGTGGGGGGGGGAAGTAATCCTGAGTACAGGGATGAGGAAATGGAGCTCACTGTGCCCTAACTAGATTGTGATTCATAGTCTAATGAGGTCAAGCCTTATCTTTTTCAATCATTTGTCACTGAAGACAGACTATGGTTTTAGAATCTCCCTGGGTTTTAACCCCCTAGCTCTGCCAGTGATAGATGTACTATCTCAAGAAGTTGTCTTTCCTTTGAGCCTACGGAATCTTAGAAGGAAAACAAAATAACATCTCTTTGTGGAGTTGTTAGCACAGCAGAGGGCTGACACAATGTGTGCCCTTATTCTTTTAAAGAAAAAGAGAGTATTTTCTAATTGATATTAATAAAACCTAGAAAATATAAAAATGTGAACAAATGTGTCCAAATTGTTGTTGGAATGAATTAGAAACAGCTGACAACAGGGGAAGAAGTAGGACTACAAGAAAAATGGATTCGTGAACATTTATAAGTCACCCAGAAATCTATACTCTCCAAAATAAAATCACTAACACTTCATGAGTCATAAAAATGTTTTATGAGTTTCTTATAAAAAAATTGAAAATGACTTTACTACCAAGCAGCAATAAAGGAATAGACTTTTCAGGGAGCTTGGCAAAGCCTTTTGCCTAATTCAACAGTGGCCCAGGCTGAGGCAATCATCCCTCTGAAGTACATCGCGCCAATTTTTCCAGAACATTATATTTGCTCTCTTGAGCAGAGGCAATTCTTACTTTCCCATATTTACGTCAGCACTGTCTAACCTTTTCAGGTAACAATTTCATGCCACATTAAGGAACTGGATTATACAAGTTACAACCAAACACTGACTATTAGAATTGGTCGAAAAGAAATACGGAGTAGGATGGATAGATTTCATCTTTTGAGGAAGAGGGGAAAAAATTAAAAGTCAAGATAAGTGAGCACCAAGAATGACCTGACCAGGAGTATAATAAAGCCTGAGAAAACTGGATCCTCTGATTACCTCGTCACTCTTGCTATATCTATGCTTATAGGCATAAGTGTGACCAAGGGGACAAGTGTGATAGGGGAAAAACAACTTCAACCAATGAATCAGTTCCCCCAAGAACTTTAAGCATATACTGGAAAGCAAAATATAATTCCTTTCCTGGATTTGTCTTGCAAGGCATAATAAAAACAGGTGACCAATAATGTTTGGGAAATAAATATTCTTTTACTCTTTCTATTTACATGGCAAAGGACTCAACATTTCAGCATTTCTTTTGTTGTTCCAATCACACACCTGCAGCTCAGTTACCATTGTCCACTGGAATCAACAATCTAAGTTCCTGATAACACATAGCATGCCACCCAAAAAGTATTTTTCCTCTTCCTTGTAGGACATCTGCCCCTGTGAAACTCTCATGTGCACACATCCTGAAATTATTTGCACTTAACTGTATAGTCAACCTCACTGAGTCTCTTAAACCATTTTGCATTGCAGTTTATAGAACCTGGAAGTTGACTAAAGAAAAATGGTCTCCTGACTACAGAAATGCCATAGTTTACATTTTGCCCAAAATTCTTTCAGTGATCCTATCTCAGTCTGTGCTGACTTTTTTGCTAGAGATAGTTTTTACTATTGTCGCTGGAGATAGCTTTTACTATGAAAGAAAGGTTATCAGAGGTTAAAACAAGATTAGTTATATGTGCTAGGTAATGACTGTATCTCAGATGGTGGCTCTCATCTCTTACACTGACTTATCAAGTTGGAGAGGTATATAAACACAATTTATAGACATTATCCCACATTAAGTTAATAGGGAACAGACATTTTAACCAAGTAGAGGGTTTTTTTCATTTTGTGTGAGCACATCAATTAAAATGTAATAGAAAAATCACTTATTTCATTAAGAATTATATGTTTATTACAATTATATATTATTATTATTATATATATTTATTACTCTAGCAGTTCCTTTTAAGATGTCAATCAACTTCCTGCTCCATGATTACTATTTTAATAAAATAAGTATATTAAGTAGCCATAAACACATACAGGCAATTATTCCATAAGGTATAAATATCCTCGAAGTACAAAACACATTTGATGAACTATGTAAAACTACAACTCATGAAAATGACTTTATGTAAATCATGATGAATGTTGACTTAGTTTAATAAATTATTTGTCAGAAACTGAAAATGTGAGTTGGAAGTTCACTGTGACATACTCATTTTTAAAATATTAAACATTAACTTGCTGACTATATTGAAAAATTATCAGCATGACTTACTGTCTTAGGTTTTCAATAATTTTTTCCATTGCCTCCTCCCAGCAGTATGCCTTAACAGATTGGATATTTTCAATAATTTCTGAGGTGATCACAAGTCTTTCATTGATCTTCCCAGCTCTCTGATCTCTGTAAGTCAAACAATCAATCAACCACTCTAATGCTTTATGAAAAGTCAAATTATCCACTAAGAATTGCTCAAGGCTTTAAGAAAAGCCACATTTCTTTTTATCAATATATGGTAAAAAAAAACAACAGCTGCCATTTACTAAGTGCTTTTAACATGCCGACTAAAAGCATTCTATATATTATTTCTAATCTTTCTAACAGTCTACAAGAGGTGGTTATTTCCATTTTAAAGATGAAAAACCCAGAAACTCACCTAACTAGTAAGTAAACTGAGATTCAAGCCAAGAGCTACCTGATTCCAAAATTTGTATTCTTTTTATCGTACCCTAGCTGAAAAACTAGAAGTCTTCTATCACAACCAGTAGCTAGTATCATTGACTCATTTTGTAATAAAAAATAAATAGGGCTCTGGCATAGTGATCCATGAGCCAGATTAGGAAAAGCTTATAAATTCTATATAAAATATATGCATTCCCATATATCCCATGCATGGGAATTCACATGCTTCATTCATTCTACCTAAATCTTGATCACTGATGCCACTGAATCATTGATGCCATTAAAATAACTCCCTTTTTAGTGACACCCAGTAAATAAATCACAGATCAGTATGTAGAGTAGTCCTGTATTTGTCAGAGACAGCTTTCTGGAAACTTAATTTAAAACCTTTTAAAGCCACGGAAATAGTGTTACCTATACTTCATCATCATTCTCCCTAAGCCGGACTGAAAAAGGGCAATGATGATTAGGAAAGCAAGTCCACAGAAGGCAGAGGCCTGTAACAACTCCCAGAGCAACCCCATCAGGAGTGTCACTTGTAAAGGAACAATCCACACGAAATGTGCCGATGCAAGTCCCTGGAAAATAAAATCACAATGAAAACTAATACATTTTATCCACCCTCTCCCCCAAACAAGCATAGATGAAAGAAATCAAGTTCAGTGATCTTCTACAATCAAACACACCATGGTTCTGAACACACTAAAATCTAGGTGTTCATTACATGGAGCACATAGCAATGTGTTTTAACGCAGCACACAAAGACCAGGATTTCTCAAGGGACAAATTTCAAATCACTGCATTTTAAAATGTGTTTTTACTCAATTGTATCATGTCAAGAATTTGTTGTAAATAACTTTCTTCAATTTGGATAAAGCAAGAGTCATGGTATAGAACATGTGAAAAAAAAGAATCTCCAGAGGCATCTACTCAACTACACAACTCTATCATTTGACGTTATCTTCGGAATAAAGCACACTCAATTCAACAGTAACTTATTTAGTACCTTCTCTGGATCCAGCACCATGTTAAATACTAGAAATGCAAAGATAAAGAAAACACCATATCTGTCCTCAAGGACCTTGCTTTTGTCAATGACACAAGACAGCACTTAACAAGCATCGCTCAGAGTACCATACTCAGCTAAAGTAAATAAGTGATTTAAAGTATTAAAGAGAAACAAGATCTGACAAGGATTGAATTTTGAAAAACCTTGTTAAATACACAGCAAGTCAAGGTGCCTTTGAATTGAGTGGTCCCACAAAACCCCAAAATGGTCCTCTGCTACATAACTTAGCTTTGTCAGTTTTCAGAAACAGGAAGGTTGGGATGCATACAATCAACCACTTATAATTTATGTCATATGAACCAGAAAACTTTGAGGGGAGTTAAATGATTTACAACAACAATACATAAAATATTGTCAGTAGGAACATACTTCATCAAACTTGTTGAGGTTGTTGGAAAGGAGACTAACAAGTTGTCCAATACTTATTTTATCTAGAACACGACTTGACAGCTTTAAAGTCTGAAAGGAAAAGAGGACATTAGATGGTGTTGGCAAACACAAATATCAGTGACATTATAATACAGCTGAGGAATTAGGTTACGATGAACGTATTTTAAGTAAAGGTAATGAAAATTATTTTCTATTTCATCTAGCTTAGTATCTTTCTGGATTTACAAATATTTCTCTTCACAACAAATATGATACTGGCATACCTCTGGTTATTTATTTTCAGTAGTGAGAGAGTGATAACTATCTTTTCCTCAAAAGTGGGAAAGATAATATACTTACATATGCAGTTACATGGTGTGGACAGTATTTATTTTGTTCTTGCATTGCTTTTATAAAAGAATGAAAAGCAATGAAATTTGATTTTAAAAAAAAGCCTTAGCCATAAATTTTTCATGTAGTACTACAGTAATTCTATTGAATAAAGTACCATTAAAGTCAATAAAAGTAAATCATGAATTAAATCATGAATAACTGTCATTAATAACTTTGGGAAAGAGCATATCAACAACATAAAATCCATAAAATTTATGAAGAAAAATACACAAAAATAGAATGTATCATGACATAGATAAATATGATTATGAAAGATCTGCCATACTTTGCCTGTAAAATTTAATAAGATTTGACATGCCCATCTAGATGGCTTTGATTGGAGAGTACCCATCAAATATTTGTTTCAAGTGAATCTGTCACATAATATTCAGCACTCAGTAGAGGAAAATCACTCTATTCAAGGTTTCAAGGTTTGTTGCTAAGATTTATTTAAACATAATTCTCTTTACAAGGCAACTTAGTTACATATGATAAATGAGTTTATTGTCATAAAACATAATAGGATAGGTAAAGGAAAAGTTCACATATCTGCTTACTAAGAGAGTTTATTGAGGTGGCAGAGTTTGAGGTAGGTATATACTAATAAAGAGTGATTAGATAAAGAAGAAATCAAGACAATGAATCTCAAAAAATTATTCTGAGTGTTACGGAGGGCTAGGAGGGAATCCACTGAGCTGGATAATTTAAGACTTTGGCGCAGACCCAGTTTCAGGTGACTGAGTTTTCGATGGGGCCTCTCATGGAACTGTATGCATAGCAAGTGTTCTGTGAACTTAAGTTTGGTTAGTTCCAGCTTCCTGAAATTCACAGATAAAACTCAATTTGTTTTGTCTTTAAACTCATTATTTAAAATATAATTTAGATGTACCACAATTGCATATTTTAGAACAAAGCAAAGCAGTGCTCTATTACAAAATTTGGAATATGATAGGAAGGGTAATGGCTGCCAACTACATGGATGAAACTGGGACCATTTTACTTCAGGCTCACTTTATTTTATATACATATGGAATTGACTTCAACATTTATCCCTTACTTGTACCAGAATCACATTTAAAGCATTATGCCACATTTAAAGCATTAAAGCATTATACAGGTAGCATGGAAGCTGTACAAGAAAGCATTACCTTTTTATAAATCAAACTGAACATAGCTATCCTCATCTGCATTCCAATGTGGTGAAGACCAAAAATGGCTGGGTGCAGAAGCAGTGTCCTCACAATAAAGAGAAGACATAAGCCTATGGCTAGGTAAATAGCAATGGAGCGTTCCACTTTGTTATCTGGATCATAGGAAGCTATGATCCTTCCCAGTAAGAGAGGCTGGACTGCTTTGGTGACTTCCTGAAAAAGAGGAAAAACAGAGAAATGAAATTTCATCTCCCATTCATAAAATGCCCTCACAATTTCAACACAAGTTTCATCTTTAGAGAACTCAAACTGTGCTTTATGAAGGACCATGGAATTTATGAAACTCTCCAAGTTATTTTTCATATCTTTATACTTTGAAATAGGAGTTGACTTTTGATTAGAGGGGATCATACTCAGTGAAATAAGCCAGAAAGAAAGAGAAAAATATCAAATGGTTTCACTTATAACAGGACTATAAGGAAACCAATAGGAGAGAGACACACAGCGGATGGGGGGGTTGGGGGAAAGGGTAAGGGCACAAAATGGAGTAGAAAAGGACACAAGGGACCACGGAGATGGATCACAGGTGAATTGGTGGTGGGTTACCCAAGGGGAATACAAAATGTAAAAGATATAAATAACAATAAAAATATATATTTAAAAAATAAATGAATGACTATCAACTTTCAACAACAACAACAACAAAAAACAAAAGTCATTTAGAGACATTTGTGTAAGGTATTATTGACTAAAGAGTGTATAATTGCCATAAAGTAAAGATATAGTTTCTGGAGTGATGCATTAACATCTACAAAGTACTTAATATTTTATAAAATATTTTCGTATGATTTTTATGACAACTTTGGGAGTCAGAGTGGGAATTACTATTTTCACATTCCACATGAAGAAACCAAGGCCAAAGAGACCAGATGACTTGATATGATATGATTTCAAAACAGAACTTTCAAAAGTGTTTCAAGCAATGGTTTTATCTTCAGAATGAACAAAGTTTCTCCAGGCAGTCACATAAAGGGGAGTTGGCAACAGGAGGGAGTATGCAGGCTCTAGTAGTATTTGAAGTCAGTCATTCAGGGCCATGCCCTGCCAATCTGGAATTAAGTGTGCACTTCAGAGATAGAGTAAGCAGACTTCAAACATGAGCCAGTTTTTAAAGATTCATCAACAACTAAAAAGCCTACAACTCAATAAAAAATATCCAAAGTTTTGTTTTGCAAATCCACCTTTAGTCAATTATAATATCAAACTGTCTACCAAATTCAATACTTCGTCTCCTGAATATACAGGAGTTCTTACCCATCTTGCTAAATTGCCTTCAAAAGGGAAAGACACATAATCCCCCCACTTTGTTGGTTTAATGAAATGGGGCCTAAGGCTGAATCCAGCAGGGAAATGATGGTATGCTGATTGGTTCCATTGTAAATGTGTAGTTCTAAGCCCTACTAAACCTGCAATGTTGCTTAATATAATTCCCCTTCAACCCTTAATCTCCTTTTTCACCCATTTTCACCATTAGTATGTCTTCTCTATACCTTAACTACCCAACACCACCAGCCCACTCAATCTCAATATAATTTAAAAATACCTGGAGAAAAACAAAAATGAACATGTGAGTTACCTGAATGTATGAGGTGCAGCAAAAGCTGTAGTTAGAGGGAAGTACTTAGCAATATAGGCCCACATCAAGAAATAAGAAAGATCTTGAATAAATCATTTAACCATACACCTTATACCTTAAAGAACTAGAAAAAGAATAACAATAGCAGGAGTCAGTAAAAGAAAGGAAATAATAAAAATTGGAGTGGAAATAAAAGAGATACCAAAAAGAAACCATGATATATATATAAAGGAAAACAGGCATGGTATTGGCTTCATTTGGAGACTTTAAAGGCAATAGAAACAAAAACAAAAATAACAAATTGAACTACATCAAACTGAAAGTTTCTGTAGAGCAAAAGAAACTACCATTCAAATTAAAAGACATCTGGGGCCTCCCCGGTGGCGCAGCGGTTAAGCGCTGCCCTGTGGAGCTGTTGGCAGCGGCAACGCGAGTTTGACGCCCCGCCTGGGAGAATCCCACATGGTGTGGCAGACCTCTCCTGCCTTGCCCGCTGCTCCCCTCAGCAGTGTATTTCTGATCTGCCTGTTCTGCTACCCGCTCTGTCTCTGGTGAGCCCTTGCACCACCCCACGCCTCTGGCCTGTACCCCAGCTTGTATGTATAAATAAAAAATAAATCTTTAAAAAAAATTAAAAGACATCCTGCTAAATAGGAGAAAATATTTGTACTTCATACATCTGACAAGGAGCTGATATCTAAAAACTTCAAAGAACTCATACAACTCAACAAAAAGAAAACAAAGATTCCAATCAAAAAATGGGCAGAACAGAGAGGTAGACATTACCAAAGTAGACATAGATATGGCCAAAATGCACATGAAAAAATGTTTATCCTCACTTATCATCAGGGAAATGCAAATCAAACCAGAATGAAATACTACCTCACACATACGAAAATGGCCAATATCCAAAAGTACAGAAACAGCAAGTATTGTTGAGGATATGGACAAAGGGAAGCCCTTGTACACTGCTGGTGGGTATGTAAACTGGTCCAGCCTCTATGGAAAACACTATAGAGATTACTCAACATATTAAAATATATCTGCAATATGACCCACCAATTCCACACCTAGGTATCTATCCAAAGAATGCAAGAACACTAATATGAAGGTACATATACACTTCTAAGTTCATTAAAACACTATTTATAATAACCAAGGTATGGAAAAACCTAAATGTCCAAAGACAGATTAGTATATAACTATAATGTGGTATTTATACACAACGAATACTACTCAGTTTTAAGAAAACTAGATGAAATCTTACCACTTGCAATAACATGAATAGAACTGGAGGGGATTATGCTAACCAAAATAAGTTAGGAGAAAGACAATTTCTGGATGATTTGATGCATATGTGGAATACAGAGAAACAAAATAAAGGCACAGACAAAACCAAATTAAGCCAAACCCCAGAAATCTAGCTGTAGAATTGAGGCTACCAAAGGGGAGAAGGGGTCCAGTAGATTACAGTGGAGGATTATGTATGATACAACTTTGATTTATTTTTGTATTATCATGTGCTACTCTTGCTGAAAGTGTACGGTTATAAAGCAGAAAGAAGCATTGATAATTACCATACATATCAGAGAAAGGATCATTTCTGTTTATTATAAGATAATAACTGTGAACCTAGACCTCTAATTCATATGTAGTGTTATAAATCAATGTTACCTAAATGAAACACAATAAATTAATAAAAGACATGAACAGATATGAGTAAAAAAGTATTTTTTCTGTATCAACTCATTCTCTGAAAGAACGCTAACCTATAGAGTACTGTCACTGACCACTTGTTTTATGTAGCTGCTCATTTTATACTATACATTTAGTACTTCATTTAAAAATAACTGTGTAGACCAAGGCTCTGAAGAAGATACTCAAATGTTTTAAAAACTTTCCCAACTAATCACAATCATGTGATTTTAAAGTTCCCTCATCGCACATATCCATATCTTAAATTTAAGGTTGAATTGCAGTAAACAGAGAAGTGCTGAAAAAACAATTCACTAACTTCCTACCAAGATAAAAATGTTCACCATGTCTGTGGAATAGCACTTATTTTTTTAAAAAGATAAGTATGTGCAGAAATTATTGTTTGCAGGCATATGTTATTTAATGCATGCTTTATATTTTTATTACACATGTATCCATCTCTAGAATACCAATATAGAATTATTTCTGAGCTTTTAAATTTTATATGAATGGTATCATACTGTGTTTTCTAGTTTTTTTAAACATTATGTTTAGATATTTATTCCCAGAGATACCTACATATCTACTTTATTTATTCTAAGTGCTGACCAACATGACATCCTGTGCATAAATTAGATAATTTTCTCCATGACCCTACAGTAGAAGGGTTGTTTCCATTCTTAAACTATTACTATCTGTAAAAGTGCTGCCCGGGCAACTTTTATTAAGTTCCATATCTATGCCTAGCTTTCTCTAGTGTAGATCGTTTTATTTCATAGTAACTCCTTAAACTAGGAAAATGTACAGTCATGATAGATGTTGGATTTAACATATCTGCATTACAAAACAATTTTTATAGTGGTAATATTTTATCCTTAAAGTCACTTTATTTTTTTTTAAAGATTTATTTATTTATGCATACAGGCTGGGGTACAGGCCAGAGGCAAGAGGGGCGTCGAGAGGGTTCACCAGAGACAGAGTGGGGAGCAGCACAGGCAGATTGACAGAAATACACAGCTGAGGGGAGCAGTGGGCGAGGCAGGAGAGGTCTGCAGTGCCATGTGGGAATCTCCCCAGCGGGCATCGAACTCACATCACTGCTGCCAACAGCTCCACAGTGCAGCACTTAACTGCTGCGCCACCAGGGAGGCCCCTTAAAATCACTTTAGATGAATATTTAAATCATGCTAGAATTTTCTAATTTTCTTGTTTTTCATAGACAAATGTCAGTACTATATTTACTTTCATTTATTTTTGTATCATCATGTGCTGCTATTGTTGAAAGTGTACGGTTATAAAGCAGAAGGAAGCATTGATAATTACCATACATATCAGAGAAAGGATCATTTCCTGTTCATTATAAGATTATAACTGGAAGAGTAGAACTATTATTGCTGCTCATTAATTCAATTGTTTGTAATATAATTAGCATTAACACCTTTCTCCCTGCTCCAGAACCTATGTACATATTTCCCTAATAGATAGTATATCAAATAATATAAGACTACCAATAAATACCACATTACACATTTCTAAGGAGTAGTTACTATTTATAGAATACCGAAAAGAGCATTCTAAAGAAAAAGAGAACTACTTTACCAACCCAATTGTACTCAAAAAATTTAGCTAGAAATGTACACATATAGGGCCTCCCTGGTGGCACAGCGGTTAGGCACTGCGGTGTGGAGCTGTCAGCAGCTGCCACACGAGTTCAACGCCCAGCAGGGGAGATTCCCACATGGCAATGCAGACCTCTTCTGCCTCGCCCACTGGTCCCCTCAGCAGTGTGTTTCCGTCAGTCTGCCTGTTCTGCTCCCCATTCTGTCTCTGGTGAACCCTCTTGCTGCTCCACACCTCTGGTCTGTACCCCAGCTTGTATGCATAAATAGATAAATCTTTAAAAAATAAAAGAAAGAAAAGAAATGTACATATATGAGTTTGTTTTCCTATTGAATCATTTAAACTTAACTCCCTGTCATTATATTACCATAATTTTTTCATGACTTGTCATCTCTTTTTTTTTAATACATTTTTATTGTTATTTATATCTTTTACATTTTGCTTGTCATCTCTACCACAAAGGTCTGGTAGCTGAATTGTTTTTCACTTGCCATTTATTGCAAAATAAAAGTGTATTAATCTGATTGGACATCTTACAAATTATCATTTTCTTGCCTCAACTATAAGAGGACATACACTTCTTTTGATACACTTTTGATACACTTCTACAATGGCTTTTTCACAAAGATGCTGGTTGTATCAATCTGGGACAGCACATGCTCACTAAAACAAATTCGTTTACTTTTGGGAGAGAAAATTCGAATAATAAGGCTATATGCAAACAGCAACCAACTTAAATCTCACCATCATGGAACTGTTAACATTCAAGGACAAAATGAGCACTCCAATCCCCTTTAACAGTTTTCCCTAATCTCTTTTAAGCAGCATGTTCCCTAATATTTACAATAGAACCATTTACAGATATCACTTGATTTTTCATTTGTAAAGAAAAACAATGGCAACTGATATCTTGCTAAATCTATGAATCAATCCTTTACACAAAGCATCCCTGTAATGACTAGGAGAAAAATAGCCCTATATTCTTGGTCTATAAATGCTACATGTACCCTGTTACTCAAACTAGTTTTAGAGACACAGCTATTTCCAGACACAGGGAAACCTGCTTTTGCTGGATAGTCAGACCATGAAAGAAAGTTCAGGTGAAAATAGAAAACTTGGTACAGGTTTGCAAGTACATTAGATGAATTAATCCCAAAATAACTTGACTTGAAAAGTTGTAATTCCCAGTCCCGAGCATAAATTGTTCCTAACACAAGTAGAGGATTAAAGGACTTCTAAAGTTACATTGTTTTCTATTGTGTGTTGTTACCAAATCATGATCATCATGATCAACAGCATGATCTCCATTCATTTTAATTATACTTGTACCAGGAATACTGCGACATTATTTGAGAAGTAATGAGAGGTTAAGTTTCCTCATATTAGGAAATTAAAAGTATATCAACAGACTATGAAGAACCTATCTTAGTAACAACTGTAAAGGAATATGATAAAATTCCAGTATCTTCTTCTGATAAATGTTCTAAATAAACTCAAATATATATTTCCTTAGCCCAAGAAAAGTTTTTCCTCAACACAACAATCAGCACTATAATTAAAAAGACTTCAGATGTATTACCTTGACAGTCAGAAAAACAGAAACAGATACTGGTTATTACTAAAATTTAACATTTTTCTGGAATTTCTATCAATATGACTCAAGAAATATTTTTAAGTATGAATATTGAAAAGATGTGAGTAGTGTTATAATAAGCATAGAATATGATTTTCTATATAACAAATATAAGTGTGTCAAGAGTTTAACAGCTACAGGCTTAAAAATAATCATACTAAGAAAATACATTCCAGTATACCAAGCATAGTAATTTTACAGTAAAAATATTGCAGAAGATACAATGCAAATATCAGTTATATAGATCTCACAGTATATTTTATGAAACATTACTGACATATGACAAATAAATGGAGAAACAAAAACATTAAAAAAAAACAAAAACTGGGGCCTCCCTGGTGGTAAAACAGGTTAAGCACAGCACCATGAAGCTATCCACAGCTACTGCAGTATGAGTTCGATACCTGGTCAGGGATATTCCCACATGGCGCAGCAGACCTCTCCTGCCTCGCCTGCTGCTCCCCTCAGCAGTGTAGTTAAGTTGATCTGCCTGTTCTGGTTCCCACTCTGTCTCTGGTGAATCCTCTCACCACCCCAACCCTCTGGCCTACACCCCAGCTTGTATGCATTAATAAATAAAAATCTTTTAAATTTTTTTTTAAAAATAAAAAGAAAAACTGAATATTGTAAGGAACACATTCTCCTCCAACTTATTTTATAAGATTGATGTAACCTTCACAAAAATTCCTAGTAGGTTTTGGGGAAGTGAACTTTTAGCACCATAAGAGCAGGACTGTCTGTCTAAGCTTCTGCAACAATTCCAATGTTCTGAACAATACCTACCACAGAATATCCATTCAGCAAGTATTTGTTGAAGCAACAGATAAAATGATTCTAAATTTCATTTGGAAAAAATAAGATACTAATCAAAAGCATTTGAGAAATAAGAATAATGTATGAGCAGGTTTACATTACTGGATATTAAATTGTATTACACAGTTACAGTAATACATGGTGTGACAAAGAAATTTACTGATTTATCTGGAAAGTCCAGGAACAGTTCCAAGTACACTTAATAATTTAATAAATAACAAAATATTGCATTTTAATTCACTGGAGTCAGGCTAGATTATACAATAAGTGATAAAGAAACAGATACTTATTCTTTTAATTAGATTTCTATCTATACATACACCAAAATAAATTCCAAATTAGATTTTTTTTTCTAAAAGATGACAGAGTAAAAACATATAGATGTGCTATATAATAACCAAGTGGGGAGAACCTTTACAAATTGCTGATGCTAAAAGCAGAAAACAAAGAAAAAGATATATAGACTTGGCAATAAATATTTAAAAATTAAAACTTCTGTTAAAAAATAAAATCTTGCTAGAAACAAATAACAGACTGAGGTAAATGTTATCTCATATATCAATAAGAAAAGCAAAGACACCAAAAAAAAAAGATGAATTATACTAATGACAATACATACATAACGAAGATCAATGCAAAATCAATATATAAAAACTTTAAAATCACAAGGAACCAAAAGTTTAGCAAATAAATTGATAATATAGTCTTTCACTTATTAAATAGGAAACACTTTAAAAATGATAATATGTATTATTGGTGAAACAGATCCTTTATTATTTAGTAGTAAAAAAATTAGGAATCTTTTCTGGTAGGCAATTTGAAAATCCACTAAAATTTAGCTTTGGATATGCATTAAGGATTGTTTACTAGTGTGAATAATTGGTAGCACTATAAATATTCAGCGATGATGAACTGACAAATTATGGCACAGCTATATGATTCACTGAGCATTAAAATGATTATGTAGAAAGACATCTAATGACATGAAAAGGGATTGTCAATATATGAAGAGGAGAGGTAGATTTATAACACATTATATCACATAATGGTCCCCCACAGTGGGGGGAAACCCATGGATATCAAGGGACTACTATACCTAAGTGTTTAAGAAGTCCAAAGTTATACTCAGATTTTTCGACTACACAGTGGATAGCATCCCTAACCCCATGATGATATTCAACGGTTAACTGTAAACTAAGCACCTTGCTTTGCCTCTGGAGACCTCACACAATTCTAACACATCAAATTTCCTGGTGATTATCTGATTATTTTCACAGATAAAAGATACTTAAAAGAATAATAAAATTTTTGATAGAAAATTGCATGTCCCTTATAATAATAAATGAAAAAAGAAAATAGGCAAAAAACATGAAAGTAAACACACATATAGGGTACAATCCAAACTTAGCATTTCTCACCTACTTACATATAAAGAAACACTTAACATGTCGACTCTGACATGGGGAAGAAGAGCATCAAATATTTACCTCGATACACTAAGATCTAGTGGTAAGTTTTGGCTTTATACTCATGGCTAAAGGGAGAGATTTTTTTCCAAGTTCAGCAATGACAATTAAACCTTGCCACAAGTGTTTGCAGTTTTTACAAAAAGGCATGTACACCATCCCAAGAACAGATTCTTTCAAAAATATGATAATATTTGTCTACCTTTAAATCATGTTTTTTAGATTTAATGCCCAATTCAAAATGGTGTGCTTTGGGTATTTTCCTTTTGGTGTTGATTGATTCATTAACTACTACCAGCAAAGCCCTTACTAGAAATCTAAGCTATATTCCTCATGTTTAGTAAGAAAAAAATTATTGGATTTCCTTTTAAAGCAGAAATAGTAGGTTTAATCCAGAAAATGCAATAAGGGAAAATATATTCAAATATTAATTTTTTCTGAAAAATGCTCAAAATTTAGCTATGATTTTAAACACTAGCATATTTTCCTCAGTGTTATAAAAATCAAATCAGTGCTTTAAGATATTTACAGCATGTATTCAGAAATAGGTAAATATAAATAATGTGTATTTGTGCAAGTATGTAGAGATTCTATTTAAAGACATATTAGTAGTTAATAGTAACATGGCACTTGTGAACCATTTTATATCAACCTAGCAAATCAAGTTATAAATTAACTTTGCTTTAATTTAAGATAATTGCAATTTCTCTAGGCTACATAGCATAGAAAATAATTTCAAAGAAAGGGTCACAGACATACTACCCTTTACTACGGCCCCTTTAATTGCACAGTTAAGGCAACTGAGATGCAGACGTATCTTTGATTTGTCCAAAGATCATAAAACAGGCTGTAGTATCAGAGCATGAGCATAACCCAGGAGAGTTAAAAACAAAATGTTCTACCTTTGAATAAAAATACATACTTGAGTACATCACATATATTTCACTTTATTTCGCCACATTACATTCATTAGTCACTGCTGGATACTGGTTGGCTACAAGAGCTAAGGATGCATCATGTTCCTGCCAGGAATGAGAGAACTGGGCCCCATCCAGCTTAAATTTTAAGTACATGATTACAGACAATTCCTAATTTATAATTTGATTTTTGTCCCAAAATTTCACATGTACAAATGAGAGATAATTCTACTGAACAATGTGTTGGATACCTAGATTACCCCTCAAAAATATGCATAATGCTTTGGAGAAAGTTTCTGTGTAAAAATACCAGTGTAAAAACCTAATCACCCCGTACAACAATGCTTCTACAGGAAAAGACACAGCATTTACAGCTGCTGCAGTCCTGGAAGAGAAACACATGCCTCTTAACTATATCTTGGCCCTCTCCATGCACCCTGTTATCTGCTTCTCGGTAGTCTTGGGGGAGGGGGCAGGAGGAAGGAAAACAGAAAATTAATAGTTAACATTGGGACGTTCCAATAAACTCTTCTCTGCATTTCAGTCTCAATGAGATTCCTATTACTTTCAGTCACAGTTTCGTTGGCTCTGATGGTCTGTCTACTTCTCTTATAACAAATATTTTCCTAATTACACTTTCTTTCCTTCCATGACCAGTAAGACCTGGCAACACAAAGGTGACTCGCAGGCAAACAACATTATCACTTGAGTGTTTATAGAAATGCAGAATCTCAGGTCCCACTTGAAACTTCCTGAATCAGAATACCTGTCATTAAAAAGGTGACTATTCATTTCCCTATGTTTTAAATTGTTTCAGTATTATCACTAAGGAAAAAAATCAAATGAAAATGTTGTTTCTATATGTCACTCCCTGCCACCCCCGCCCCATCTTCTCATTTAGAGTCTACCAGAGTCAGGGGCATTCAGTGATAACGCCCATTCTTGTCTACCTGAATCAGAATCACCAGGGAACTTTTCAAGACTACTGTTAACCCAGCTGCCATCCGAGGCTAATTTTATGACCTGATCTGGGGTGCAGCTACTGGTTACCCTAAAGACTGAAGTAAAAATTCCTTATATTTCAAGGAAATCTAAATGCCAAGAACTTACAGTTCCTCCCATCGTAGGCACTGAGGGGAGGGATGGAACGCTATGGGTAGGAAGTTTGCATGTACTACAGATGGAGGTTCTTAGGAGGGAGCTGAGTATATAGTGTGAGCTCAGGCAGTGCAGCATGCAAGTCACTGTTGGGGGCAGAGAAACAGCTAATTATGAATAGAAATGAGAATGGGAGAGGAAGGTGAGAAGAGAATCCTACCTGATAGGCCTCTAGAAGGATATTGCTGGAGATAGCTGTCCTTAGGAAGCCAGATATGTAAAAGAGAGACACAAATCAAATTGTCGAGGTCAGGGACTATATGTGCGCAGAATTCCTCCAAACCATTCTTCCATCTTTAGCAGGAAGCTTGTATTCAAACACTTATTCAAATCCTTTGGTGAAACATAAGACACAAAGATCTTTTTTTTTTTTTTCCGGGCAGGCAACATAGAATATGGGACATGAAATTTCTAGAATATAAGAACTTCTCCTTCATGTCCTTCAATTTCTTAGAATTTAATGAATAAAAGTAGTTTGTCCCAAGTTGTACTGTATGCCAATTTCATGATGGAAAACATTCCCAGAGCAGCTTAGGAATCAAGAACACTTTTCAGGGAATGTTTGTGATTTCTTATCATAATAAATGTATTGTGATAACCATATTCTCTCAGTAATCTGCTTACAGAACTCCCTGCACTTGGCTTCCCTCAGACTATCCTTAATTGACTCTCACTCAGTTTTTCAACAGCCAGTTTCTCTTCTATGCTGGCATTCTTAAATGTTAAAAGACAGTATTGTATCTGGCTGCTGAGTCAGATGGAGAAAAATTAAGTACATAGTTAATGATGAAAGGCCATAGCTAATATGATTTAAAATTGCATCAGTATTACAGAAAGACAGTCTCCTTCATGATGATATTTCCTTTTTCTTAACCTTTCATGGTCAACAGTAAATTGAATAGTACTTTTTCTATCAATTCCAAAACTATCCAATATTCCTCATATTAAAATTATCCTGATTTAGAGAGACTAAGAATCTATAGGATATTTTGAAAGTATGTATACCTTTTACCAAGTGTTAAAGCACTTCAAGAATTCCTGCCCATTTAATGAAATTTAAAAATTACCAAGATATCTGCCTCCCCATACACACACCAATGAAAGATGCCCAGAAAGAATACCATAAATACTAAGACATTTGGATAAGTTTTTTTAAAGGATAGAGGTGTTATTATAATAGCTATTTCCTCCACTTCTTTTCTTCTATAAGGAACAAAAAGTCAGTGGAGGTCATAGATCAGATGTCCTGAAAAGCTACACTTGTTTTAAAAAAAATCTACCATGAAAAGTTCCCAAAGTATCAAGAAGAATGAATCCCATGTATCCATCCATCAGCTTCGGTGATTATGAATTCATGAACAATCTTATTTGAAAGTTACAGTCATCTTGAGAACCACAAGATAATACAAATTCTTTGAGGCTACAGTATTCAACATTTTGCCCACTTAAAACTCCATGACCTCAGTGAGACCTCCCTATGTGACAAGGGTAAGAAACCCACAGCCTCATCAAACTTGTGCCATTGCCAACATAAATTTGATTCTCCATACCTTCTCATCATGCACATTTCAGCTGCTTTCCCTATCACCTTTCCTCACCAACATTCTGTTGCTTATTAGTAAAAGCTGAGCTGGTGATAGTACATTTGGCCCTCAAATGTGGGGTCAGTTCTAGACCTATAGCCCACTGTTCAGGCTAGCTAAGGAACATGTCTCCCTTCACTCACACCCATGGGAAACTAGTGCACCTTGAAATGCTATAAGATTCCTTCTGCTGTGATATTTTTAAACTTGAAAAGTTTAAAAATGTTTGTCCTTCTCCACACCCACTCCATTTTCCTACCCCTTAATTTTGTTTATATGTTTGGCCCTTCGCACTATAGTCTCTTCCCATATTTCCTTCCCAAGTATAAGGAAGTGAGAAAATTCTAGCTGATTTCCATTCTTGTCTCCTGCTGTTAATTTTCCTCAGAGGTGCCCTTGAGATGAATGACACTGGACGAATCATCAGCCCTCAAGATTCTGTTAATCTGTGTCTCCTGAGAAGACTCAAAGAAGCTCAGGAGACAAAAGACTGGTTAGTAGAGTCATCATTCGTTTGAGTACCTAAATACAATCATTGTAAATATAATTATATAGCAATTTTAATCTGATGCAGTAGAAAGTTTATAGGCTTTGGAGCTAAAGAGATCCAGCTATCACTCAAATTTACCATATGCGTGACTTTGGGAAAGTTACTTAATTTCCCTGCATCTCAATTTTCTTCTCTGAATATTAGAAATAATAGTGTCTGCTCAAAGGAGTTACAAGGAAAATCAAATAATCTGCAAAAAAGGCTTAATGTTGAATCTGGAACACATTAGACACTCAATAAATATTAAGGCATATCATGTTCATTTTTTCGGTCTGTGTGCACCACACCAAAAAATATATTTTGTAAATATGTTTGGGCATCATCTAAATTTCACATTTAGGTGAGTGCTTTTGCTCATATGCAACTTCTATGCTGGTGGAATTTACAGGAATAAATTAATTCACAAACCAGGCACAGCTTAAAAGGAGCTTGATTAGGTCTCTCTTCCAGTTTCTGCTCAGTAGTGTTTATGTTAACCAATGGAAGCAACATGTGATAGAGAACATGATTAGGAAAAATTTTGAGTTTCACCAAGTTTAGTCATGATATAATGAGTGTTTGAAATATTGACTTCAATCTAACAATGATATAATTGGAATGTCACATTCTTAAATATTACAACGATTAAATCATAATTCTGTACATTGATTTAAATACAAAGAATATAGTCATTAAAACAACCCACAAAACATTTATTTAATTACGTCAAAGAGGGCCAGAAACTATAGATATAATTGTTTTCCAACGCACTGGACGCTTTTATTGAGGAAAATTCCCTCATACATAACTTAAAAATAATTCTTTAGATACCTTATTCATATTTATCAACAAAATATTTTCAACCCCAAACTTCTGCAGGAATAGATGACTATATCAGACAGACAAAAAGACAGATTAAAAAGCCAGAATTTCTTCCCTGGACCTAAATATGGTCATCTTTGTTGAGAGGAATTTTTAGATGTATTTTACTTGGTGGGCTACAGGTTCTGAAAGCAATGCAACCTGTATGGCATCTCTTGGGGAGACACTGTGGCATCACTCACTTCCAGAGGCAGGAAATGGACACAACAGCACTTCATTCACATGGTACTTAACATTCCAAAGCAAATACTGGGTGCAATCTTTACTTGACAACTAAATAAATTTTCAACTTGTCATTAACTGTCACAGGTTAAAACTAAAATTTTTTTGAAAGATTTATTTATTTATGCATACAAGTCGGGGTACAGGCCAGAGGCTTGGGGCAGCTAGAAGGTTCACCAGAGACAGAGTAAGGAGCAGAACAAGCAGATCAACAGAACTACACTGCTGAGGGGTGCAGCGAGCAAGGCAGGAGAGGTCTGCCGCACTATGTGGGAATCTCCCTGGCCGGGTGTCGAACTCATATCGCCGCTGCCGACAGTTCAACAATGCAGCACTTAACCGCTGCACCACCAGGGAGGCCCACAATTAAAAATTTTAAAGGAGGGTCTAGTGGCGTAAAAACTAACAGATCACAGCCACATTTGACAGCAGCTATAAGACATCCCAGACTCCTGAAAATACCATAAAGGCTGGAGTTTCCAGGCATGGCTCTCTTTTCACACTGATAAAAATATAGGCGATTGAGAGAAGGTACTAAAAGAGTACCTTATGGCCAAATTTAAAATTGTTGGTATTTTTCATTAAAGCAATTTGGTAAGAAGTTATTATATCAAATTACAAACATTCATATAATTAAATGACTGACTGCATTTGGCCTCATTTTTCTCCTAACTTCATCTCCTGACATTCCCCTGTTGAATAAAGGCACTAACAGTCTCATGTACTAATAAGATAATGTGATCTGGACTCACAACAGAAAATTTTTTTAATAAGTTGATTTTACTGGACCCCATTTTAAGTTGTAAATTGCCACTTGTGTCCAGAACATCTTAGTTCCAAGAAATTTTACTTGTTTCTTAAAGAGCTTCTTGGTCTCTCTGTATTTTGAGTTGGATTACTCTTTTTATCTGTATACCAGATTACCCTAGTCCTTCTATCATCATAAACATGAACATAATTATTTCAACCATAATATATTCATCCATAATGAATTTACAAATGAGAACCTTACCCCCAAATATAATAAGATTCCATAGAACATAAATCTCCAGAAAAAGCATCGTCGAAGGGCATTCATGAGTTTTGGATTTTTCTTTGACGCCAACTCTCTGTCCCATTCTCTGCAAAAGAATAAAGAAAGGAATATGTAAGTTGTATGTGCAAATATCTGAATTGTTCTATTTCCCCTAACAGAGCTTTATTCACGCAAATACACCTAGGAGATTAACCCAAGTGACCAAAGAGACAAAACCTTGTGGACACCAATGCTCAGTCAGACATTTGGCAGAATCCAATGCTCCACCATACATCAATTTTCAGAGCTGACTTCTTATACCTATAATGTATATTTATTCTATCCTTTCTATCTACCTCCACAAATTCTTCCCCACAGTTTCAGTGACACATATGGGGGTTACTTCCCATCCATCCCATTCAGTGATTAACAAAAGCGCAAAAAGGTAAATATAGAGGCAGATTCAGCCTCTCCTTCAAAAGAAGAATAAGTCAAATGAGAAAAGCAGGAAAATAAGGTGGTATATAAACCAAAGAAAATGTGGGAAGAAGAGTTCCACCTTGAAGTCATATAGGAAGATGTCATTACATGTGACATTAAGAGGTATCTGGTGACCCTGGTCAATGTCCTTTCAGTAACACAGAAGACATGGAAATCACATTGCAGGAAACTGAGATGTAAAGGAGAGATAAAGAAGTGTACAGTCCAGGAGAACAGAGAAACTTTAGCTATTAAAGGAAAAATATATAATAATGGGGTAGCAACCAGAAAGCAAGGCAGATTTGGGGAACTGCTTTTAATGAATAGGACTTGAAGAATCTATACGTAAGAAGAATCAGTAGCCAGGGTAGGCAGTGTGGTTAAAGTAGCACTGAACTGGCACAATGAGCATTACAAACACTAAGCATTAAGTCATAAGGGAAGAAGCTTTCTGCTTATTAAGTTTGCAGTTTTGTTGCAATCATGAAATAGAAATGCATTTTTTGCACTAGTGTGATACAGAGGATTCAACCCCACAGCCAGAAAACGAGACAGATGGACCTAAGTACCTCAAACTAAAGGGTAACCACATGAGGTCCTTTTTCAGACACTTAGGAAACGTGAGGTCAGGGTCCCTTCCCAAGGTGCAAAAGTACAACGTATTGTAGGTTGTAAGCTAATTTCTTTCAAAAATTCAAATGATAATTTTATAATAAAAGAAATAAGTAACAGGGTGAAACAATAGACAAGAATAATAAAGATAAAATGTATGATCTTATGCTTGCACAGAGTTCTTAAACTGCAACAAAATAATTTTTTTTTTTTTATTGAATTGAAATGGTGGACGCAATGAAAATTGAGCAGAAAAAAATGTTAGGTCAGATAATCCTACAAATTCAAGTGTATGTCTTCTATTTGGCCACAAATAAAAATAGATCTGAGTACAGTTTTTAATTAACTTTGTGCTTCTCTGATTAATCTTTCCAGCAACATCCATTCAGAATTTAGATATTCAATATCTACTATGTTACACTGAACTTGCTGACATACCTAAAATGTATTATGTTAATATATTTTATCAGTTCAGCAAAGCTACAGGTTTTTACATAATGCTAACTTTTCCACCATCATTCATTCATTCTACAAATATTTATTGAGCACAAATTATGTTCCAGATCCTATCCCAGGCACTTGAAGATAAATCATAAATAAAACAAACTAAACCAAAAAACTAAAAACAAAATATCTCTGCCCTCACTGTACTTTCACACAAAGTACTCAATAATAGGAATTGGTTCTTTCTCTTGGAAATGTGAATTTGCTGCTCCTACTAGTCTAGTTCTTTGAAGAAATATCAAGAAAAGTAAGGTTGAAATCTTGCTTTGCCTTGACAACATGTGTGGAAAAAAAAAGGAAAATGATTTTAATGAAAAGAAGGTAAACAAATTACAAGTCTACTCAACATTTTATTTTGGTGCAATAATTTTATGATGACTTTTTCTTTCTTTGGCTTATGCCTCTCTCCTCTCCCTTTCTTCTGCTATCAAATCATCAGACCCTGTGCTGTTGACACAAGACTAAGTTTAGCTCATTCATTGACTGTACTTGGTTCCAGGAGTGATCAAGCATGTGACTCAAGCATCTCTAGAATTATTCACATTTGATCAAGGAAAAAGGGCTTTTTCCTCTATGTTCTGAAAAGAGCAACTGTTTCAAGGACCACCTGCATGGAGGAAGCTGGTCTGAGAGAATAAATCCAGCGCCAGGTGAATGCCACCAGGTGGCATTTGAGTCCCTGGGCTCAGTGAGTCCCTAAGGTCAGTTCTCCACCTAGGCCTTCTCACAGACTACAGGATCAAAATTTCCCCCTTTATTATTTACTTCAGCTAATTGGGTTTCTGTCACTAGCAATCAAAAGGGTTCTAACCAATGCTCTTAGACATGGGGACCATGAGAATTTTACAATGGCAAGCATGCTCAGGGACAGGCTGTGATACAGATTTGAGTGAGAATCATGGCTCCCTCTGTCACTAGCTAGCAAATTACATCATTTCTCTGAACCTCAAGTGCTTTCTGTAAGATGGAAATAATGATGCTTTTCTTCTCAGATTGGCTGAAAGGAAATACAAAGCTTGACATTCAATATGTACTTAATATTCAACAGCCATTACCTTAAAATTCATCAGGATATATATTTGTATTCACATACTAAGATTTTAAAAATCAATACAGAAAATTTACTTTATAAAGATGTTATTTCAGTCTTATCTTTAGACATTAAATCTAAAGAACTTAATGTTATTTAAAGACAGGTAACTTCCCTGAATTCACATATGTATTTTTCAGAAAAAAAAATTTTTTTTCATTCCCCATGAAAATGGTTAACTAAGAATTGTCCAATTCCTAACTGGTCAAGATTTTGGCAAAAAATAAGATGTACCTATTTTAAGTATGCCATTTTAAAAATTAAGTTGACTAATACATGTCAGTTGTCTTGTTCTTTAAATAATAGTATTAAAATTTCTCTTCGACTAATAAGCAATGTTCATGAACATACCTTTCCAATTTTTCAGACAGATTGTCCGCAGAATCAGCAGAATGGATTTGGTATATGTCTGATAATTCCAGGCGCTGTCTGTACCCTTTCCTCAAAATTGGTCTGGTCCAGCTAAAATGAAGAGAGGAAGGGCAGATATAAATATTGACTTGATTTGGTCTCTAACACAGACTTGAAATCTGGTATCAGTTTAAATCCTCTAGCATGTGGAAAATTACAGATGCACAAATATGAGAATAAGATGAAGTCAACTTAGGTAAATGTCAGAAAGTCATATCTTACAGGACACATCTGTATGAAACACCAGCACCTCTAAACCAATATGATTGCAGCTTTGTCAGAAAGGATCTGGAAAGATTCTGTCAAAGAGAATTCTTCCCAGAGGAAAACAAACTGTTAGACATTTTATATTGAAAGTTGTCTTTTAAAAAACAATGGACACAAGTGTGTATTTTGCTAAGATTGCTGATGTCCAGTCTCTACCACTGCAAATACAAGATGATCTTTGAATAAGACAGACCCTTAATCAACACCCTATGTAATTTTGTTACTGTAGCACAATACTCAGCAATGAGGTACCTGTTGAATGAACTGACTGTAGCTGGAGGGTTAATGAGTAGTTTGTACCAATTTGTTGACTTAATTATCACGTCTGAATCATTAATTGAGGGTAGGGATCATAACCTTCCTATGTTTTGTCTCCTTACTCCACAGCAGTTGCGCACATCTGCCTTTTATGCATCTAATAAACAACAATTTGTGACATTTATGACGTAAACTAGTAAAGCTGTAAGGTAAATAATTAGGCAGAATATACCAGTTATTTTCAAATACACGTTTTCTAATCAGTATGGATAGGTAAAATAATTTTCACAGAGATAAGAAAACCTAAAAAGAAGTTGACCAAAAAAAGGAAGAGGAAGGAGGGTGGAGACTTGTGAACAAGTCAC